>VZSF01000773.1:35938-87908 GCA_013398295.1 Chionis minor | reverse complement strand
GGCCCCATCCCATCCCATCCCATCCCATCCCATCCCATCCCATCCCATCCCTCTGCTTGCCCTGGGAAAGGAGGGACAGAAAGTGGGGCTCCATGGCCCCATGGGGACACCATGGCTTGGATTTTCAAGGGAAGGGCAGCAGGCAGGTACCTCTCCTTTTTGGGGTCACCCTCCTCCATCCCTGGGGCTATGCAGCAGGGAGGTGCTGGCTGAATCCTTGCTCTCAGCCCCCACTGCCCTCCTCCCCACAAGTGGGACTCACGCTCCAGCGTTCACTTTGATGGATGCCACCTCCTTGTTTCCCCAGCCCATGGCCTGCAGCGAGGGGTAGTCGTCGCTTAGCTCAAACTTGTGGCCCTGGAAGTTCTCCGCCTCGTAGAGGATGACTTTGCTGTCGTTGTGGTTCTGTGGAGGGAGAGGGCTGGGGGTCAGCAGGGACAGCGTGGCCAGGGCAGGGATAGGACACGTGGCATCAGGGAGACACATGCCAAGGCACAGTGGGAGGCGTGGGACCGCGCCTGGCTTCGCTGAAAGGCTTAGTGGTACCCTTCAGCCCAGCACCCCCTCATCAGGACACCCCAGGCCTGCCAAGAGGATGCTGCTGTCATGTCCCTGTGGTCCCCATGCACAGCTGCAGGGAGGGTGACAACGGCCAGACCCTCTGCCACCCACAGGGGCTCCTGCCTTCAGCGTCCTCCTGCTCCCTGAGGCTGCAGGAGGGTTGCGGGGCGCCGCAGGCTGCTGGGAGCGCTCCCCCAGGCTCTGCGGGGCTCTGCTGGGTGCTGGGCGCTGAGGGGTTAATCGCTGGGACACCGAGAGATGCGGCACTGTCCCCCGTGCCCAGCCCCCACACGCATCTATCTGCACCGAGGAGCAGTCCTGCCAGTAAGGAGTGATCTTATCGCATCCCCTTTATTAAAGCCCAAGCATATCTGCCTGGTGATTATTAAAAGTTGGGGGGGACCCCCCCCGCTCGGAGGCGCAGACGTGCCGCTATTGCGAGCACCAGTGTCTCTGCAGATGGAGCGATAGAGGCTGCATCTGCCTGGGCACTGCTCGGGTGCTCCAGGCGGGAGGGGGACGGACCCCGCACCCCAAACGTCCCTGCGGTCCTGCCTGCTCCCCTCAGCTCACCCCTTCCCCGGGTATCCGGGGCGGGGGGGTACAAAAGGAGCTGGGGCAGTGTTTCAGGCTAAATTTTAAGCCGAAAAAGCATCCCAGGATCCTTGCAGGGAGGCGGGAGCCAGTGGGTGCCGCTACCCTTCCACCCCGCGGCACTTAGCGCACGCCTCACCCCTCCATCCCACATCCCATGTAACCCATCCTCCTGTCTGTCCCTCATCCGCCCTCCGTCTCCACTCTCCCCCTGCGCTGGGCTGCCCGGTGTCCCCGTAACTCACCGCGCACTTGATGGGCCGGAAGGAGAGGAGGTGCTCGGTCCGGTAGCCGCTGTTCCCGCTCCAGGCCTCCCACCGGGGATAGTCACCCTTCTCCAGGATAAACTGCTGCCCCTGGTACTCAGGGTACTCGAAGCCCACCCAGCTGAGGGGGAGAGGAGGAAAGCCCTCAGGGGTGCACAGCACAGCCCCGGGGCTCAGCGCAGGACTGGCTTCTCCCCCACGAAGGGGACGGGGATGTCCTGGCAGGGTATGGGTCTGTCACAGAGGGTGGGGTCCTTGCAGGTGGCAAACGTCCCATTTGAAAGTGGGACCCCTCTGCCCAAAACCACATCGTTGCCTCTGACCTGCACCTCGGCTTTGCAGGTGGGGAAACTGAGGCCCCATACAAGGAACGCAGGGAGGGAGGTCGCACAATGAGATTGCGTCAGAGCTGAGGAAGGACCTGGGTGTCCTGGCTCCCAGGCAGCTCCTGACAGTCCCCTGGGAGCACTGGAGTCGCGGGGCCGGTGGGGCACTTACGGGCCGGACTCCACCTTGATGGAGCGGATCTTGCGGAAGCCGCGCTCCATGATGCTGGGGCACTCCATGAGGAACTCACACCGCTTGCCCTGGAAGCTCTCCTCCTCCCAGACCGTGATCTTGTACTGCCCCAGGGTGTCCATGGCTTCGCTGCTGGTCATGCAGGTCACTCAGCTGCTGGCAGAGCCCCACGCATCACCTCGGGCAGACACCCACCATCAGCCCTGAGCCTCCCCACTACCTGTCACTGAGCCTGGGGCACCAGCGGTGCTGCCCTCACGCATCCCATCCCACCAGCACCTAACCCTCCCAGGCTGGCTTGGGGGACACTTCCCATTCTCCATCCCTCGGTGCTGTGGGATCTCTGTCTGGTGACGCCCAAGTCGCAGGGGACACTTGAGATGCCCCATCTCTCCATGCCATGTACCCGGGGCTGCCTCAGTTTCTTGGCTCCCAAGCTCCCTGCCATGACTCCTGGGGTTGGCCAGGTGCGGTAGCACTGTGCCCGCTGCAGGGGGGGTGGCGGTGACCCCCACGCAGACACAGGTGTGGGGCGCAACCCTGGGGCAAAACAGCCCAGCTCTCGCAAAGATGGGTGCCAGCCTCCCTCCTGCCCGCACAGGGTACCCCTGCTGTGCCACGCAGCACCCCGCGGCTTGCCCTTCCCCAGAGTGTGCGTTGGGCAGGGGGGGCTTGGTTTTGGGGGGGCGAAGGGAGCGTGGCAGCGCCTGTGCGGTGGCGGGGCTTGGGGGCTGACAGCCTGGTACTTACTTGGTCGGCAGGGCACAGAGGCAAAGGTGGCGGTGCCGACACCGGCTTCTCCCCTCGCCCTTTATAGGCGGGTGCCGAAGTGCCGATGGTGCAGGCGGGCAGGGCGCTGTGTCAGCAGGCAGGGGCTGGGGGGGTGACAGGGGTGGGCACCCACCCCAGACTCCGGCTGTCCATTCCAGTTAGGCAGTGTGGCGAGAGCGGCCCCCCCGCGCCCCGCCGGGCTGACAATGAAAGTGCTGGGCTGTGTTTGCGCAGGGGCTCAGGGCACAATGGGCAAAGGGCCTGACGCGCTGCTTTCCTTTCTACCCACGGACAATGTCCCCGCTTGGCCCAGGGATTAGGCACCCAGCCTTTCCCAGGGCACCCGCAGCCTCTGCCAGGGTTGAGGCTGGTGGGAAGGAGGTGCCAGGGTGCAGCGGGGGATTTGGCAGCTGGGAGCTGCTGGGCGCTGATGTCCTGAGACTGGGATGCGGGGCTCGGCTGGGGCTGCATCTGCCCCTCTGCCACCGCGGGTCCCTCCTCCAGCCGGGCTCTGCCTTGCCTGTCCCCAGCTGGCAGGGCAGGGCAGGGACTCGGGCTGCATGGGCAGGGCTGTGTGTGCGGTGGGAGAAGGTTCGGCGCAGCGAGAAGGGTGGAGGACATGTTGGCACAGCCACAGCTTGCTCAGTCCAAGCTCTGGGAATTGCGCAGCAACCTGCGGAGGTCCCTGTTGGCTCCAGACCAGACACTGATGGACCCCAGCATAGAATCAAAGAATCATAGAATCACTTGGGTTGGAAGAGACCTTCAAGATCATCATTTGCTAAGCCTTGGGCACGTCCCTTGGCCTGGCAAAGGTCTCCCCATGCTCCCCACACACATTCCACCCAGGCAGGGGACACTGCGCACACCGGGAGAGGACCAGGTCTGGGGCACCGCTCTGTCCTTCACCTGGGCAGCGGGACCAGCCCTGCCTGGGGCTACACTGTGCCATGGAGACGTCCCCAGTGTCCCCCACCACGACCTGGGCTGGATGAGACCAACACAGGCTGGAAAGGAAGAAGAGTGCCCAGCTCAGCCATGAAATCCCAGGTCTCTTGGCAGCAGCGTTTCCTGCAGGAACCCTGTGTAGCCCGCGGTGAGGCCGAGCACTCCCCACCTTCAGCTGGGCAGGAGCCATGCTGGCCTCCGGACAAGGGCTGATGCAGAGCACCCCAAACCTTCCCAGGAAGACCCCCAGCTCTCCGGCGGGGTGTCCTGAGCAGGGGCTCAGCATCCCAAGAGAGCCTGGCAGTGCTGGTGATGGAAGGTGCAGCGTGGGCAGCTGGGGGGGTTTTAGGATGCCTGGTATCTCTGCCCCGTTCTCAGCAAAAATTTGGGACTGAGGAGTGACAGCAGGGACGGGTTGGGGGCAGGAGTCGAGGGTCCTCTTCGTGACCCTCCCCGCTGCTCGACAAGGCGCCGGGCAGCGTTTCTGTCCCAGCTCTTAGGCTCGTTGCGGGGCTGCGCCGATGCCTGCAGATTCCAGCAGAGGGTGCAGCCTGGCAGCGGTTGGAGCTGGCTCCAGCTAAGGGACTTTGGGGGCCCCGGCCGAGGACAGGCGCTGGGGAGGGGACCATCTGGTTGTGACTCCCTGGGTGCTCGTAGCACGGGAGGAGACCCCCTGGGAGCTGCCTGGGGGAGCAGAGGGTGGGGGGAGTGATGGTGACGCTCCCCAGGGAAGGAAGGAGACCCATGGGGTTAAGCAGACCCCGGGATGCAGCGTCCAAGACCTAAGCCCACCTCGATGGGACTGGAGAGGGCACAGCCTGGCTCCATCCACCCACATCCCCACACATCTCCCTTCTGTCCACCCCGTCCCCCTTCTGCCCAGCTGTATGTCCCCATCTGTCCCCATCGCCACCAGTGGCATGCGGTGGCATTGCCATAGCCTCTTTTTCAGATACACAAACGACCCCTGCGTCGAGGGGCGCGACACCTCTGTGTGGGGCATGGTCTGGTGACACCGTCCTCCTTGCTGGCCAGGGAGGTGCTTGCTCAGGGTGGCCTAGGGAGACCCCTCAAAATACCAGGGGACAAGTTTGGGCAGCCCCAACGCCTTGGGGGAGGTGGGGCAAGATGCACTGCAGGGTCCCCCCGCGGCACTGCTGCCCCTCGCCTGGGCTGTGTGAGCAGAGGAGTGGGGCGCTGGTTAATTTGGGGTGCTATGGGGTGTGAGAGCAGTCTGGGGTTAGGGCATGCAGGGATGTATGACAGAGCCCCAGGGCGTGGGGCAGCGCAGGATATGCAGGATGTTGGGGGGTGTTATGGGGTACGTGTATGGGGTGTGTGGGGCACTGTGGGGTGTGCTACAGGATCTGTGGGGGAGGGGTGCTGTGTCATGCGAGGCGCGCAGGTGGCTTGGTCACCCCCGTACACCCTTTTGGACAAAAGCACAGGGGAAGCACAGGGGAGAAACCCACCCCCGGACGTGGGCTGTGCCCCTTCCTCACTTCTCAGCCTGTCCCACACCCTGGGATGTTCCTCACCACCCCCCCACAGCACATGCGGGGCAGCCACATGGGAGCCACGGCCGCATCCGGGGGGACAGTGGGTTGGGGGGGGCCACCCACAGGGGGCTGTGCCAATGACCCTTCCCCACTGCGCTCCAGGGTGCTGGTGCAGCCCGGACTCCCCGGGGCACTTTCCAACACCTCTGTGAGGTCCCTGTCACCATCCAGCATCCCCGTGGCTGGGTCACCTGCCAGCCCCCAGCCTGGGGACACGGGCAGGGGGAGGCTGGTGTGGGGG
The DNA here is from genome assembly GCA_013398295.1 of Chionis minor. NCBI lineage: Eukaryota > Metazoa > Chordata > Aves > Charadriiformes > Chionidae > Chionis > Chionis minor. The sequence goes on along the minus strand of VZSF01000773.1, from coordinate 82,449 downwards.
CAGGCAGCGACTCTGCTCAAGGGCAGCTGCTGATGTCGGCTCTGGGAGCTGGTTAGCCCTTGCCCAGGGACTCCTGCATAGGCTAATTTAATAAGGGCCCCGCATCGCTCCCGGCGCAGCCTGTTCCCTGCGCTAGCAAAACAGATCGGGTTTCTCCGTTTCTCAGTGCCACCGGGCACAGCGCGGGCGGCCGGCAGCCCCGAGGCACGGCGGGAGGACGGGGTCGCCCAAGTGCTCCATGCCAAGCCCAGACCATGCCCGTGGTCCCCAGCGTGGGGTTATACCCCACACCTCATGCAGGCGCTGGGCCCCAGTGGGCGCATGGCTCGGGGGGAGGTGAGGCAGGCGCTGCCCAGGCATCCTGATGCTGATGCCACATCTGGGTCACATCTGGGGGGGTCATGGCAGCATGCTGTCTTTCCCACTGCCATTATGAATATCCAGTCTAGCTGATCAGGCCAGCACGGCTGTGTGTGGTCCTGCATCTGGCTGACACCGTGGGCTGAGCTCTGATCACCCCACCGAGCCCCACTAGCCCCTTTCTCCTTGCCCCTAGCCCTGCTGGGGGCTGCACCATCACCCCATTGGGCTGGAGGTCCAGAGGCTGGGCCGAGTGGGAGCAGATGGAGCTGGTGCCGGCTCCTGTTTGTCTTTCTCCCAGTTGCCTGGTGCTCTGTTTGTTCTGGGGATGGCTTCCTGCTGCCAGGGCCAAAACAGGTGGCTTTTATTTGCAGGGTCTGGCTGATTAGATCAGGGGCAGCGCGTCATTCCCTCCACCCAGCCCCACAGCTCCATTTTCCTCCCTTTTCTCCCCCAGCCTCATTTCCCTGGGAAATCCTCCTCCTTGGCTAGGATACAAACACCCCCTCTTCCCTCACCAAGCATATCCCCTTCAGGGCTGCTTTTAACATGGCCAGGATTGGTAAATCCCAGCCAAAATCCCCACTTCTACCTGTGGGGTCCCCAAATCCCGGAGCTGAGGGGCTCACTGGGGTCCCCAGTGCCACTTGTCCCCCTCCTGGAGCCTTGCTAGCCACAGAGGACACACATGTGCAGGCACACACCCACCGCAGGAGCCTCCTTGCACAGGCATTGCCCTGCACAGGGAGCCCCGGCACACGCCAGCCACCCCGCACACACGTGTCCCCCGCGCACCCGGCCACCCCCTCCCCACAGCCGGAAACTCCCAGGACCGCAGACAGCCTGGCAGATGTTGCCGGGATTAGCTCCCACACAGGCTGACACGCACACCGTGGGCTGCCAGCCACTCTGCCTCCGGAGGGGCCGGAGAGATCCCAGGCGCTCGGGCTGCCCTGAGGCAGAGCTCAGCAGGTGGCTGCCCCCAGTCCTGCTGCACCCAGGGCAGGATGAGTCCCCACGGTAAGCAGGCAGTGGGAGAGGGACCCCCATGGGAACTGGGGACCAAGATGCTGACTGGTGTCTGGGAACCTTTTCCAAAGGCCAGAGAAGAGCAGGGACACGGTGGAGGGCACAACCACCTGCAGTGCAGGGGGTACCCACGCGTGGCTGCTCACAGCTGGGTCTTGCAAACAGCCTGCTGAGGTGGTCTTCCACGCAGCACACCCATACCCCCAGCTTCTGCTCTCCCCATGCACCCGTGGCCCTCAGACGGCCACCATTGCTCCTACTGTGACCTGCTCTCCATGCCTGCCCGCCTGCTGCCCCCACTGGCACCCTCTTCACCCCTGAGCATGCTGCTCACCCCCTCCTTGTGGTACCGTGGGTGCTCACTCTGCCCCACGGCACCCACCGCCTCGGAGACGCACCCACAAAAAACCCATGAAGACAAGGATACTCCCAGGGGACACATGCTCACCCCCTGCCACCCATCCTGCCTGGCCGCGGGCTACCCCTGGTGTGGGAGCATGCTCAGTCCCCCGCCTCGGCCAGCCTTGCTTGGTCCCCAGGAGATGCTGGGGGAGCTGCGGCCTCACCTGCCTGCTCCCCACTGTTCCCATGGGGACTAATCCCACCTGAAGGTCAGGGAGGCTCCACCAGCTGCTCAACTCCTGCCTGTGGATTACAGCCTGGGTGTGAGCAGGTGGCAACTGCCGCATCCCCGGGCTGGCCCAGCCCCGGCGTGGGACTGAGAGAGGGACAAAACCCAGCTGGGCTGCTCTGAAAGGGGCCCTGGGGTGGCAGGTCTCACAGCCTCAGGTGCGTCCTCCACGTCTGTCATACCCTACCCACATGGGGATGCCAGACACCAGGGCAGAGGAGAAGGTAACTGGTCCTCAGGTCCGGGTTCTGACCTGAAATGGAGCCTGCTGGTGCCAACTGCTTTGACCTCCTGCCTGTTACCCCAGATGACCCCAACCTGGCACCCCCAGGGCACCCCATGGCTACTGTGTCCTGGAGAAACATGCCTGTCCCCACACAGTGCCTGGTGCAGACCAGTCCCAGGGGAGTGGTGATGGAGACAAGGGGAGCATGTCTGACCCTGCACCCAATCCATCCTGGATGCAGTTGCAGGTGCATTTCCTCCAGTACACCATCTCATATTTGGAGGGGGACCACAGGGAGAGCAGAGGTTCCTGGGTCCCAGCTTTACCTATAGCACCTGGGGTGTTGCTGTGGGGGCGCAGGATGCAAGGACAGGGCTGGGGAGGGTGGGGTGGTCCTTGGCTCTCCCCTCACCAGCTCCCTCAGCCCCACAGCCAGGGGGTGCCAGCTCAGCCAGCGCCTGACCAAGGTCCTGCTCCACCCTGGTTCTCCTCCACTCCCCTGTCGGCAACATCTGTAGTTCCAGGGGCCCCAAGCCAGGGTGACGCTCATCCAGGAGGCAGATGAAAAGCCTGGTAGTGGCTGCTTCCCTCCTCCAGCAGCTCTGAGGAGGCAGCGCAGGCTGGGGCTGAGCCAGGTGCTGCGGCCAGAACAGAACATCCTGCCTCGGGGCTCCCAAAGCCGGCAACACGTGGACCAGGAGCAGCAGCCCTGGCACCCTGCTCAACGTCCATCCCCTCGGCAGGCTGCCCACGTGCTTCCCAGGGCCACCAGCTGGCTTGGGAGAGGGGACCCCCCTGGCCCAACCCTTCCCCAAAGGCCCTGTGGGAGGATGGGGCTGAAGCACTCCAAGATTCAGGACTAGTACAAGCTCTGGGATTTTCCCCCCAGCACAATGAGTCCTCCAGCAGGGCACCCCCTTATCTATCCCCTTCACTCATGGGAATTCAGAGCCCTTTCCCGGGGCAATGGAAAAACCCGTCCCCTCACCCCGGCGGCCTGTGGGTGCCGGGGTGAGAGGGTGGAATCCAAGTGGGGACCTACCCTGTGCTCGATGCTCCCCTTGGCCAGGAATGGTCTGGGGATGGGCAGAGCTGCCTGTTGTTTCACCGTGGCAGGATGCAGCTCTGCGTCTGGGGTTCACATCTCCCCTCCACGCTGTCCACCAAAGAGCAATAAGCTTGACCTGGAACCAGCCCGAAGGCTGCCTCTCCCCATGGACTCGAGTTGCTGGGAGGGGGATGTGTGGGATGGACCCATTGCCTGGGAATGGTATCTCAAGCTACATCCCCACCATGGGGAGCACAGGATGCCAGCAGAGCTGGGACAGTCCCCTCTGCTCCCTGCCCTGGTCCTTGCCTTGGCCAGGAGCAGGCTGGGGGAGCCTGGAGAGAATCAAGGGTGCTCAGCAACACCCCGACCTCCAACATTAGCCCAGCCCCAGGGACACAAACAGCATCAGCCGCCATAGCCCAGACCTTGTGCAACCTGGCTGGGTACCCATGGCAGTACTGGGACAGAGTGACCTTCCTGGGGCAGGGAGTTCCTGCTCAGCCCAGGCAATCTCCTCCAGGCAAGGCAGAGCTGTGGTGAACAGGATGAGTGGGGGAAAGGTGGGGGCTGGGGGTGCCCACACGACCCTGGTGCCCAGCCCCACGCAGCCCTGTGCGCAGCGGCAGCTCCCTGGGCTAAGCCCCCCGCCCCGGGGCGCTGGGGTGCCGAGGGCAGCCGGCTGCCTTGTCCACATCCTGGGGGGAAGCGGTGCCTGCCCTGGGATGGCACACCCCATCCGGGCTGGGCAGGACACGCAGCCCGCAGGCAACACCCCGTCGGCAGCCAGCAGCGGCACACACCTCTGCTCACACCCTCGCCTTCACGCCATGCCCACACACCAGGACACGGAGCAGCGAGCGTGGCAGCCGCATGGCCGGCACGCTCGGCAGCAGCACGCACACACACACAGGGCAGGGAATGCAGCGGGAAGGTGCACCGGCTCCACACTGCCTGCCCACCCCAGTGAGGGCATGCATGATTGCACACGCATAAACATATATGCCAATGTACACGTGTACACATATGCACACCTGTGTGCCACTACACCTATAGGCAAATGCAGACGGGAACACTCACACCTCCTCAGCACCCCTCCTGCATCCTGCCCTCCCCATGCAAATCCTCCCCGGGCAGAGCTGCACCATGTAAATCCCCAGCCCAGTTCCCCGGGTCCTCCAGCGCCATGCAAACGGCCACGCAGGGTCGGGGGACAGCACTACACAGCACAGGTGACAGCACCCCCCCTGCGCCTCGTCCCCTGCTCTGACGTGGGAGATGTGGGTGTTGGAAGTCCCCGGCTCTGCCCAGCGCGGGGATCAGCTTTGGCACTGACCTGCCAAAGGGCCATTCCCCAGAGAACGCAGCCTGTAGGGTAACACGGCTTCCCAGGGCCATCCCTGGATTTGAAGGGTGTCATGGCTTCCCAGTGCCACTGGGCTGGAGGAGCTGGGACAGGGAGAGCAGGCTGGGAAGATGCAGGGGGAGCAATTTCTAGTGCTGCCACTTGCGGATGTCCCCTTCTCCTGCTGGGGACACACTGCTGCCCCGTGCGCAGACCTGCTGCTGGTGCCAGCACAGGGTCTGGCTCCCTGCCTGCTGCCTGTATACCCTGAAAAGCCAAAAAATGCTTTTCTGGAGCATCTGGGCTATTTACAATGTGCGACACGGGTCCCAGGGGCTGCAGGGTTGTGCCAGGGCACAAGGCAGCCCAGAGGTGTGTGGAGCCACTGAGGGAAAGCGAGGCGGCCGGGCAGCACCTCCGCAGTCCTGCTCTGCCAGACACCATCTCCATCGGGCTCTGCCCCCGCGGGCACGCACGTGCGGCAGCTGGAGCAGCACAGGCAGCAGGGTCTGGCTTTGCTCAGTGTTATTAATCGTACTCTGTTTGATCCCAGCCTGAGCAGGGTGGCTGCAGGGGGTTTGTGCATATCAGGGCATGTGTTGTGCTTTCTTGGCTTTTCAACTTTGCCAGGCTTGGCAGCAGGTGACAGAGCCTGGAGACATGGCCTGTGGCCACTGTGATGGCCAGTCACTGCACCGTGTGGTGGCTGTTCCCAGGCTAGGACAAGCACTTGGTTCTGGAGAGACCCGGGGAGCTCAGCACTCCTGGAGATGCCCTTTGATTTTGGTGCTTTCCCGCACCACCTGTTGGAAACTTTCCGAGCATCTGCCCAGGCAGGAAGCCCAGGAGGTGCCTTATCTCCATCTCTTGTGGGAGCACCCTACGGAGGGAGCAGGGCTCTCCTGGTCCAGGCCAGGGGCTGCTGAGCTTTGTCCTGCACATGGATCAAATAGGGATGAGGTAAAGCAGCAGGAATCATCTTATGCCTTGGCACAGTCCTGGGCTCCTTCGCCTCCAGCTTCTCCTCCATCCACATGCAAGGGCTGGGCTCAGTCTTTGTGGAGTTTGCGGAGAGGTTGCAGGAAGGGGGCTTGGAATGAGATGATCTGTGTTCCCTTCCCACCCAAACCATTCTATGACTTTATGATTCTAAGGCCTCAGGACCCACCTGTAAACTTGGAGCAGCCCTGAGCACAGCATGGCTAGAGCTGGATTCTGTGCTACAAAAGAAGTGCCTGAGCCTGCTGGGGAGTGCCCGGGAGCAGCATCCCTAGGGCAGGGCAGGAACGTGCTTGGGGCTGTCAGAGAAATTGCAGACACAGCTAGGCAGGGAGGTACAGGGCATTTTACACCCCTCAGAGAACATCCTGGGATGGGAGGACATTAGGTCCATTGCTGTCCTATCTCCTAGCTCTGTGGGACTCCCTGTTGTCTCCATGGGACTAGGAGCCACCCCGGGCTCTGAATGTCTCTGCTGGCCAGGACACGGACAGGACACGGGATGGGACAGGCATCCAGATCAAGCGCTGCACTGCGCTTTGCGAGCGGGGCAGGTAGTGGGCAGGGCTATCCTGGAAGAGACCCCTCAGCTTGTCAGATCCATCCACCCCACACCCTTCCGTGGCAAGCACAGGCAGAGGGATTGACACCAGCAGGACCTGGTACCTGGCCCACAAGGTGAGGGGGAGCAGCAGGCAACACCTCTCCAGGGCAGCCCAGCACACAGGCAGACGGCTTGGAAGTGCTGCTGCCAGGAGAGACCCTGGGCAGAGGTGTGCGGGAAAGGATGCAACACCCCCTCATCCTCTGCCCTGCTCCCCCCTGCCTGCTCCTGCCCTCCCTTCCCTGCTGCCTGCACTGTGTCAGCCGCTACCGCTGCCCTGGCTGCCAGCAAAGCGTTGAGACCTACCTGGGCGTTTGGCAGAGCCCAGCGAGCTCCACCCTGGGCCAGCGCTGTGCCAGGGCAGGGCAGCACTGCCGGGGGGCCAGGCTGCCCTTCCCCAGCAGGCTGCTGCAGGCAGCAGCCAGCCACGCAGGCGGGATGCGTGTGCCTGGCATGTTACATGTGCCCGTCATGCCACGGGCACACGGACATGGGTCCTGCACATCACAGCCGGCAAAGCTGAGTGGCAGAAATGCCGTGTGTACTGATGCCACGCAGGTCCCATGTCCCACATCCCATGTGCCACGCGTGTGCAGGTCCCATGGCGTTTGTGCATGCTGCCTGCAGATTGTTATCACGTGTGCGCTGCCTGTCCAGCGCTTCACGTGTGTGCCGTGCACACGTCATGTGCTGCACACGTGTGTTTGGGTGAAGAGTGCGTGTTGGGGCGCACGTCCCTTGCGCGCTCCGCACATGGGGCTGTGTGTTCGTCCCGGCACGCGTGCTGCAAACCGGGCTGCCTGTCCCGCGAGAGCTGCGAGCAAGCGTGCGCTTCCCTACACGGGCTGCAGGTCACGGGCACGCGGGGACGTGCTGCACCGCTTGCAGACGGGCTGGACCTGCCTAACGCGAGCCGAACGAACAAAACGTTCAGGTCAGGTCTTGCACGTGGGGCTCGACGCCAGGCAAGTGCAGAGTTGCTCCAGGCTGGGATGGTGTGGGCTGGAGGCGTGCTCTGCCGTGGCTGCTGTGCCGGCAGCCTCTTGCCCATCGTCGCTCCCAAGCCGGGTTCCTCCAGGCTGGGAGCCGGTGTCCTTGCTGCACCCGCTGCTCCAAACCAGCTCCTGCGGGGGTAAAGTCCGGAAAGTTGGATGCTTGACACCTGCTGCCTGGGAAAGCCAAACAGAACAGGGGCGGGTTAAACTGGCACAGCAGGGTGGGGAGGGAGGATGGGAAAACAGAGAAAGAAAGAAAGAAAGAGAGGAAGAAACAAGGAAGGAAGAAACTAAATGAAGGAATGGAGGGGAACAGAAAGGACTGGAAAATACAGGTGAGAGAGAAGGGAAGAATTAAGGGATCGGGACAGCTGGGACAATGTCCCCCAAGCCCATCCCCTTCCCCCCTGGGAGATCGGAGGTGCCAGTGGGATCCCAACATTTGTCCGGGGGAGCCCCTGGGATGTCCCCCATGCCCAGCATCCTGCTCCCAGCCGGGCAGGCAGGACCCCGGCCCAGGCATGCTGGGCTACAGCAGCTCACCTGGCTCCGGTGACACGCTGGCAGCTGGCAGGTGAGCGGCTTCACCTTCCCCCGCCGGCTCATGAGCAGAAAATGAGGGTGACGCCGGCTGGATGGGGCTTTTATAGCCCTGATAAAAATAGCGCTGGCTGGCCGGTGATCGGGGGGCCGGAGAGATGTGACTGAGCAGAGACAGGCGAGAGGGCTGGGCTGGCGGCGGCGAGCCTTCTCCCCAGCACACCTGTCACGGCTCTGTGTTTGCTCAGAGCAAATATTGACCCAGGGAAGGCAGGCTGGGCAAGGGAGGCGATTAGCCCACCTAGATTAGAGGCAGAGCAGGTCTCTATGCAAACTCTCCAGGGCTGCCTTTGTTAATGGGAGCCTGATGGGCTGATAGGAGCCAGGAGCCTGGGTGCTGGGGCGGGTGGTGGGGAAGAGGAGGAGACATTCATTAACCTGCACTGGAACAACACCAGCTGTCACTTTTCCACCCACCTGCCCGGCTCACTTTGCAGCCAGGGGTGAGGGGAGAGCGGGGAGCCGGAGGAGGCAGGTGTGGGGTGTACCCTGCCCGGGCAGCTCTGGGATGGGGGCTGCTTGCTTGCAACACTTTTGGGCTGCTGAAAGGTGAGGGAATGGTAAGGTGCCAGGGCTGGAAAGCAAAACTAGACTAGTGCCTACCCCTAGCAGCCTGACAGTGAGTGCTAGTTGATGGCAGGGACTCTCTTGCCCCCACCCCAATCCCCCCCGCTCATGGCAAAGACCCCTTGGGCACAGCAGGGTGATCAATGCACGTTTCATTTAGAGGAGCCCACAGACCTCTGAGCCGGGCAGCAAAGCAGAGCACAACAAAACCACCTCTGCTCGCTTGCTTTGGGAGCGTTTCCAGCACGGTCGCGTGGGCCAGGCGCCAGCTCTCCTAACGCAGCCGCAAGAACAGGATGTGTCTCGCTCCCTGTGCACATGCCTTCCCGTGGGGTCACTGCATCCCAGAGTCACACCACTCTCCCGCATCCAGGCTGTGTCACTAGCCAGCAGGGTAACCCGTATGGACACCCCCACGCTGGCTCTGGGGGCAGCGTGCAGAGCCCGTGTGGGCCAGGAGAAGTTCAAACAGGCTCCTGCAGCACCCAGCCATGCTGCTCAGCCCTGACAGTCCTCAGCTGATCTCAGCCGGAGCCAGCAGGACCTGGGCTATCTCTCTGGGTTACTCTGGCACCCGCAGCTCCCTGCATAACAGAGCATGAAGTGCAGCTGTGGTGGCAGGAGAAGCTCCTTTGTGCAAGTGCACTGGCGTGTTTGTTTGTGTAGATGGGTGTGGAAGGGGGTAACGCTGCTTTAACCCCCACGGCAGACACCTGCAGGTATTCTAGTCCTGGGTGTGCTTCAGGAACTGCCACCATTGCTCTTTCCAGAGCCGGAGCGTGCCTGCAGGTTGCACTACATAGATTCCCAAATATAAGTGGATAGTGGCAAATCCCTATCAGCCACTGCCACCCAACTCTTCTTCCTTGGAGACTTGTCCCTCTCAAAGTCAAGGTTTAGAAAGGCAGGCTCCATCGCTCCTGCCTGCTGCTGCCTCTGGGGGCCTGCAGGCTCCCAGCCCAGCAGAGCCTGGCACTGGGAGGAACTGGAGTGATGTCAGCCTGTTGGCCATGGTCACCCTGATCCTCTTCTCCAGTAGTTTTGCCAGCAAAGGCAGAACTGCCACTGCCCTGGGTGGTGGTGCTAAGAAGAACTGTGAAGTTCCCTCTCATTTTGGTGCAATACAGGCCCTGATGCTCGGGCTTGCCCACTTCTCCTTTGCTGGTGTGGAAACGCGCTGGGCAGGACACTCGCCTCTTCCTGCTGGGACACACACCGGCAGAGCAGACCAGCAGCTGCTGGAGTTGGCTGCCTGTCTGACCCCTCCTTCCCAGAGAAGCCAGAAAATGCCCAACCACCACAGTGTTGCTGCTGTAGCTCCAGCAGACACCTCCCAGACAGCGCTATGTGCTCTGCCAGAAAGGTACGCTCACCCCAGCTTCTCTCCTGCGAGACCAGCGCCCCACCATGAGCCAAATAACAGCAAAACTGCCCTCGCAGGGCTGCCCTATGGAAAACGGGAGAAAAGCAGGTCCCTTGAGCTTGCAGAGTGCCCTGCACCGGACAGCTATCCCTGGGAACTTCTTCCACCTGCCCTGGCATCTCCAGGGCAGCATCTACCAGTGTGTGCTCTTCCGTGGCAGGCAGAGCTGGGACAAAGTCCCTACTCATGCATTCAACGTGGCTGGCCCCAGCACAGGCAGGTTCAGCCCCCTCCCGCAGCAGCCAAGGGCTTGTTCTGCCTCGCTGTCCCATGGGCACTGGCTGGCTCTCATCAGAACACCTCTCCTGTCTATCGGGAGCCACCGCTGTGCCCTGGCCTGACCAGAGCATGGACTAAAAGAGTGCCCATTCCCAAATACCAAAGCAGCACAGCTGAGCCAGCAAAGCCTAGTGGCTCAGACATGGGAGGCCAGGGGTGAAGGGTCTCTGCCCAGCTCTGCCAAGGGTTTTGGGAGGCTCACCTTCATGTTCTTGCTCTCTGGACTTCATCCTTCCTGCAGGCTAGTTGGGGCAGGACCTTTCCAGGCTCCTACCTAATACTGAGTACGGGGAGAGAAGGGGCGGATTCCAACCGGGAGATATGCACATCTGCAGCAGAGAGTCCAGGGGAGCATCCCCCAGCACTGCCACCTTCCCCACACCGACACGCAGCTATGCCAAGGGGTTCTTTGCAGGGGATTCAGGCTCCCCAGCCGCAATGGGACAGCAGAGCCTTGCAGACACTCTGGCAGGGAAGACCAAGAGCAGCTTTGTTCCCTTTCCTTTATCTCCCAGACAATGGCACGATTCAGCAGGTGTTAAATGTTTTAATGGGATTCAGGATAGCTTCTGTTGCCCACCTGCCCCAAGGCCATTTCACCCCTCCCTAGGAGTCAGGACTAACTGCCAAGAAGAAAAGGCCTGTTGTGTGTTGCGTTAACCGCCTGATGACTGAGCACTCCTGATAACTAGCACATGGAGGAGGGGAGCCCCACCAGCTTGCCAAGCTCACGCTCAGCTATCCTCACGATGGCTGTGTACCTGCTGGTAGCCTGTCCTGGCCCGCCTGGCCACCAACTCCAGCCCCATGGGAACGTCACCCCACTCCAAACACCAGTGGGAAGGAGCAGGACCCATCTCTACAATATCTCCATTAGAGAGTTGTGCATTAGAAACGTGGCTGGTGTTGGGGCAGAGGCCAAATCCAGCCCTGGAAACCAGTATGACAAGCTCAGACTTCCTCCTGCCTGCTCGAGACCCAAACGTGGTTATCAGAGACAGGGCTTCTCCCCTCTTCTGGGAGCTAAACTAGTTCCCAGCTTGAGAAGAGGAAGCAGGAATTTCCCCTACCTGGGAAAGGGGCTGTCCCTGGTGTATTTTTAACTTAGGATGAGGATAAAAGAAGAAAAGTCTGTGACAGCTGCTAATGGCTTTGCTTAGTGCACACTGAGTGGTTCCAGTTGACAGGCACCACAGAAGACCTAGAGTAGAGGTGACATACCACCATCTCACACCCCCTGAAAAAAGCCGAGGGAAGATTTCTCTCTCAAATGTGTAGGTAGCTCTCAAACCTCTTGATCCCTGACTCACCCGATGCTGAAGGCACTGTCTGAGGGTGCTCTCCCACTAGAGAGATGCTAACCAGCAAAGTGAATTTACCTCTGATAGTGCTCCAGCAGGCAAGTACAGCATGAGTTCCATTTCCTCCAGGTCCAAGATATGTTCAGCACGGAGAGTGGGGAGGAAAGGTGCTTTAATGACAAAAAAAAATAATTCCCTGCACATGTGTCGGCACTCAGACTCCATCCATTCACTCTTGGGCATTACACCCTAACACACAGCGTTTCCCATATTGACCCATCTGTCCCACAAGGCAGAGGAGTCAGCGGTGACGCAGTCCAGAGAGCATCAGGTCATGCAGAAGGTCCAAGGATGGACAAACTCACTGACCCTGTCTGTGCTGTTCCAGGCTGCCCTTGGGTTCCTGCAGGCAGTTGGATTCAACTTATTTTAGGAGACTGGCAAGGCTCCTGCCCCTTCCTGTGTTACCCATTGTAATCACAGCACTACAGAGCATCCGTAGTGAGCAAATCCCAGTGAGGAGTCTGGACCAGGCAGAGTCACCTCAAATGGAGCGTACACCCAGGCCTGGATGCTGCCTTGAGACAGGGATGAAGGAGGCGGTACCCCATCAGCATCAGCCAAAACCCAGAGGAAGACAGAAAAGCTGCCCGTGACATAGGAGACCTGGCACCCAGAGTGTTAGGGAGGGAGGAGAGGGTCTGCACTTCTCATGAGAAAGATCCAGGACCCACGTGAAGGCCCCAGGCACCCGGGCTGAGCTCAGGAGCTGGCAGTGCCTTTGCTGTATCTCTGACAACAGGAACAGCTCGGCCCTGGGGCTTAGTAACAGTTACGCATGCAGGGCTCCTGCACCGAGCGGAGTGCCGGGGTGGTGCTGGGAGAGCTGCAGCACCGCCGGGCACAGCAAGCACCGGCCCTCCGCAGCTTCTCATACACGGTCTTCTCTCGGGCTGCAAGGGGAGAAGGGTGCAGCTCCAGTCTCGGCTGGGTGCTAGCACTAGGAACGCAGGGCAGGAGGGTTTGGAGGGGGACACCAGCTTCATCCCCACCAGCGCAGGGTGGCTGGGTGAGGGCAAACCCAGCCCCGCTGCCCGGCCCGCAGCTCCGCGCTGGCACCTGGGCTTTCTCACAACTAACACTGCCACCTCCCGGCTGCGACAGACCCGCTCCTTCACAGCGACACCCTCCCGCAGCCAGCCGGATCCCTACGCCAGGCCAAGGCTCAAAGGTATCCCCTGCCCCAGGTGACAGCCTTGCGGTTTGAAAAGGGGGAGCTTGTCCAGGGTGCTCCCAAAGCCAGATGCATGGATTACACACGACACGGGGTGCCCAGAGGCCAAGCTCCTTTTATTGGGCTGCCGAGTGTGTCAGACTGTGCTGCAGCTGCTCTCTTCAGCTGGGTCACTGTATGTGGGACCTGCAGCAGCCACCAGAGCAAGGAGGGTGGGAGGATTCCGTACCTGTGTCCTACCGATGTCAGCAGGGGCTCAGCACCCCAGTGCCCAGCTGTCAGTCCTACCTCAGCTATATGTCAAAGCAGATTCCACTCCTCTCCCAGCTGGTACAGACTGGGAGCAGCAGGAACAGTCACAGAGGTTGTCCATGTGCTCCCTGTAGCACAGGGAGATTCTTCTCTGATGATGTGGCCAGCCACAGAGAGGAGAGATCTCATCAGCTCTGCTGTGGAGTTGACAGAAGATTCAAATTGGAGCTTAGGACATAATTAGGGCATATCTCCTCAGAGGCAGAGAACGTGCCGAGCTCAGGTCATGGTGTGGGAGGATCAGAGTTGCTCTAGACTTCACAGGGATGGGATGAAGAGTGGAGACAGCTGATGTGCTTGAAGAGCTCAAGCAGCACAGTGTCCAGCAGCTATGCTCTTGAGGGTGGGGATGCTGGATTGGTGATTCTGAAGAAGAAGAGATTGCTTTTAGGGTGGGGAGAGTACAGCCTGCTGCTGCCTCCCCCCAGGCAATCATCCCTCCCTGAGGGATCACAGGGAACACCCATTCTATGTGTAGACAGGAGCTATGCAGCTCTGGAGATGACACCTCCATCCAGCAACCCTCTCCCATCCTCCCTCAATCCCACCTCCCTGCTCTTCTCTCCAAGCTGGCACAAATCCTCGCGCTTTGCTCTCAGCCACAAATCTGCCTCCCTACCAGTGGCCATTCCTCCAACCTAGCTAAATCCCACATCATCTTGGACTATGTAAGCTTTGCCCCCTTTCTGCTGCCAGAGGCTGCGCTGCCTTGCTCCTTGACCCTTTTTTCCTAAGAGACCCTCCAGTACCTCAGGCAAGCCCCCTGCCCCAGAGCTGCATGATGGTCTTGGGCCCACAGAAATGCTGTAGCATTACCACCTCTGCTCTGTGGCCCAGGACAAGCCAAGAAGGGGCAGAGGCTTTGGGAGCGGATTCCTCCTTTTCCACAGGCAGCCTTGGCACTGATAGGCAGCAGTCCAGCTAATCCACGTGGTCTAGAAAATGGGCTGTGCTTCAGCCTGACATATTAAGGACAGGTCCTGTCCCCCGCCCCAGCATAGACACACTCTGCTACCTTCGGGAAGGGCTGGGGGGTAGAGCAATGACCCTGGGCCGGGCTGTCAGCACCACCTCCCCACAGCTGGCTTCGATCAGGATGTTCTGAAGTGCATTTTCCAGCACCAGCTCCACCAGGTCCCCAAAGGCCGTCTGCATCTGCCTGGAGGGACAAAAGTACACGCAGAGGACAGTTATCAGAAAGCAGATAAGGCAGGCTGCTTGCTGTGACTCCTCCCAGGACACATCACGCACAGCAGTGGAGCACACGCTGTTTCCTACACGCTGAGGCCAATGAACCAAAAGCTTGAGCAACAGGGTGCTGATCCTTCACCCAGAACTGCCACCAGCTGGCCTCAGGCCCTGACCTCGGCCAGAGCTGGGTGACTGTGGTTTTACTGGTTTCTCCCTCCGAGCTGTGCTGTAGTTAGTATTTGTGCATATGCTCATGGCCTGGACCAGTGTGCAAGTGTGTAGCCACAGTGAATGCAAGGTGATGAAATACTGCAGTAAAAATAAAAGGTAAGGTAAGCACCCACTGCGCTCTAATGTCTAATACAGCCAGGAGTGTCTGTGCACAAAGCAGGCTTCACTCTCCACCAGCATCCTGGCACTGCCCAGGGCTCAGCCCCGGGGCGCAGCAAACCTGCGCTCAGGAGAGGGTGGCTAGGTGGGCTAGCACCAATTTCCACCCAGAGCACACAGAACACCCCAGCAGAAATGCTGCAGGGCAGAAGCAGAAATGGGTTTCTGGCCAGGTAGTGTGCTGCCATGGCTCTCCTGCCTGTGCAGCTCCTGCCTTTTACGTGGGAGGTCTTCCTCACCTGCTCATCATCTCCTTCTTCTCCCTCAACTGCTTGTGGTGCAAAATTTCACTCATCCTCTCCCAAGACTCCAGCAAATCATTGCTGGGAGAGATTTCCTGCCTCGTTTCTTTCCTGGCTCCACCCTTCTCAGGGAAAAGACCTGGGGTAGCAGAGACCCTGGAGGGGACTGTGGAGCACTGTCTCCTGTCCTCAAGTTCTGCTGATTCTTCACACCGGAACTGGGAGAAATACGGAATGGGCTCATCCAGGC
This sequence comes from Chionis minor, assembly GCA_013398295.1. Classification (NCBI taxonomy): domain Eukaryota; kingdom Metazoa; phylum Chordata; class Aves; order Charadriiformes; family Chionidae; genus Chionis; species Chionis minor. The sequence goes on along the minus strand of VZSF01000773.1, from coordinate 67,423 downwards.
TTCTTCTCACTGCATCATGGAACTGGGTGTTGTCCAAGAGGCCTCTAGGAGGGAGAAAATAAGGGATGAGTCCCAGCAGATCAGATACTTGTATGACCTCACAGGATCATAGAACAGAATCATAGAATAGTTTGGGTTGGAAGGGACCTTTAGAGGTCACCTAGTCCAACCCCCCTGCCATGTGCAGGGACATCTTCAACTAGATCAGGTTGCTCAGAGCCTCTCCCACCTGACCTTGAATGTTTCCAGGGATGGGACATCTACCACCTCTCTGGGCAACCCGGGCCAGTGTTTCAGCACCCTCAGTGTAAAAAATATCTTCTTTATATCTGGTCTCAATCTTCCCTCTCTTAGTTTAAAGCCATTACCCCTTGTCCCATCACAACAGGCCCTGCTAAAAAAGTTTGTACTCGTCTGTCTTATAAACCCCTTCAGGTACTGAAAGGATGGAATAAAGTCTCCTCAGAGCCTTCCCTTCTCCAGGCTGAACAACCTCAACTCAACCTGTGCTCATAGGAGAGGTGCTCCAGCCCTCTGATCATTTTTGTGACCCTCCTCTGGACTCGCTCCAACAGGTCCATGTCTTTCCTGTGCTGAGGGCTCCAGAGCTGGACACAGTACTCCAGGTGGGGTCTTACCAGAGTAGAGGGGCAGAATCAGCTCCCTGGACCTGCTGGCCATGCTTCTTTTGATGCAGCCCAGGCTATGGTTGGCTTTCTGGGCTGTGGGTGCACATTGTCGTCTCATGTTCAGGTTTTCATGCACCAGTATCCCCAAGTCCTTCTCCTCAAGAGCTGCTCTCAATCCATTCATTCCCCAGCCTGTATTGATACTGGGAGTTGCCTTGACCCAGGTGCAGTACCCTGCACTTGGCCTTGTCGAACCTCATAAGGTTCACATGGGCACACTTCTTGAGCCTGTCCAGGTCCCTCTGGATGGCATCCTGTCCCTCATGTGTGTCAACCGCACCACTCAGCTTGGTGGTGTTTGCAGACTTGTTGAGGGTGCATTTGATCCCACTGTCTATGTACTGGTCCCAATATGGGCCCAGATAGCACAAGACCATAGAAATCAGAGGAAAACACTGACTGATGTCAATGTTTAGTCTGTCTCTTCTTGCTTTCTGGGCCTAAGGGAGGCAGCAAGGTGGCTTGAGCTAAAGAAACTCAGCTTGAGCTGGGCTTGCCTACCCCAGCACTGGTTCTTTACATTTCTGCAGCTGACAGACAAAATAGGTGAATCCAAATGCAGCCTGTTCCCAAGAACATGGCAGACAGAGTGCCCTGGTTCCTGGGCAGTGACACTGGACACTATGTGGAGACAGGCCCAGGCCCTAGCTGGAGAGTAAGACTCCGCTTTTGGCTGTCCCACCAGGATTCCTGAGCTTCTAGTCCCCAGGGCAGCTTTTGGCAGGCTGGATCCCCCATTCTGGTGCAGCAGAAGCGCACAGACTCCTCCGGGACTAGCAGAGGGCTGGCCATGCTGCATGCACTCCCCTGGAAGACAGGGGCTCCAAACCGGGTGAGGGTGAAGGGACACGCACCTGATGACACTTGTGAGTACGTCAGTCACTATCTGCAACTCCTGTTTGGAAGCAGCAGCCAGGGACAGCCATTTGGGGTCCATGTCCATCCTGTCTCTGTGCCTACTCCCATCCACAAACTTGCTCTCCGAGGGTTGGTCACTGAAGGGGCTTGGAAAAAAGGAGTTGCTCCATCAGTGGCAGCACTACTGAACCGAACTACCAAAGACCTGCATCCCTCTGGCTGAGCAGCACTGCAGGCAAGCAGGGAGTGGTGCAGGGTGCCAGGGGAGGAGTGGGAGCTGCTGCATTTGTGACAGCAGCAGGGACACTGTCATAAGAGAGGAGCACTGAGCTCTGACAGTATCTCCCCTTTGAAGTGGGGAGAGAAACAGATCATGTCAGCTAATGCTGGGGAAAGCAAGGCACCTCTTGCCTAATACTGAGGCACGGGAGAGGAGCAGAGCAGAGCTCCAAGTTCAGTGCATATCACAGCATGGGTAGCCCTGCCTCAGATGAAGATGCCAATCCAAAGCGGGATCTCTTACCGGGACAAGAAGTATTTGGGGAACTCCGAGGTGAAATTGCTGAAGAAGTCCTCAACAGAGTAGGACCTGGCTGTCACAGCAAGGTGTAAGAGGACGGGCTTGGGAGGCTCTGGTTCGACCCACATCCGGCTGGCCTCTTTGTCCAACAGCAGCCTCCTCTGAAAGTGTCCAGCTGGCAGATTGGGCATAGGGTGGTTTTTAATAGGGGGTAATGTCTGTTGGAGACAAAGAAATTGAAAGGTACTGGGTTGCTTCTCTGGCCACAGGTAGGCTGGTGGAGGTGTGAGCACTGGCATGAGAACTGGAAAGCCCAGCAGCCAGAGACATCAGATCTTGGAGAGGAGACAGTGTCAAAATGATCTCAGCACTGCTACCAGGCATGAGCGGCCATGCTGGGAATCAGGTCCGCTCCCTCCTCATTGCCTGGCGTGCCAGCCCCGAGTCTCAGCAGGACTTCAGGGTCTCGCCAGGGCACTTGGGGCTGTTGTACTCTGCTCCATCCCTGCGGAACTTCCGGGAGATCAGCTCTGCTCTTCCAAGCACACTAGGAGGGCTGTGGGAGATGACATGCAGGAATGCATGTGGAAATTGTCCCCTGACCCTGGAAGGAAACCAGGAACTGACTCCAGCCACACTACATGGGCAAGTTTGGGGTTGTGTTACCAGCGGTTAGTTTGGGGGAAGTTTCTTAGGGCAGGAGTAGTCCAGAAGCCTAGGCCAGAAGGACACCACCCAACTCTGGAGAAGCCCTCAGGCATCACAGGACTTCAATGACCTTTGAGACAAAGCCTCTGGGAATGAGGCCAGAGGCCTTCACCGCTCCTGACACAGACACAACAGGTGATTGCAGGTTCCAAATTGTCACTAGGAGCCAAAACCCTATAGGGCTAAAAGAAACTGGTTTTACTTTTCCCCAACCACCCTTATATTCATCCCAGTGAATGCCTCGACCCACATCACTGATCACACCAAACAGCACAGGGCAGGCAACAAGCTATGCCTCTTAGCTGAGTCAATCTGCTCAGCTTCCACATCTTGGCTTCCCTGGCTCTCCACAAGCCCTGCCGTTCCCACAGCATGCGCTGCCCATGGCTGTAGATGCAGCGTGCCTCTGCCTTTGGGCCCAGGCAATTCTGCAGAGCATTCACTGGGACCTTGTCTCCCACCTTGCCACCACTGCTGGAAAAGCTGTCTTTTCCAGCAGAGCACACAGTTGTGCAAAGTTGAGTGGAAATAGAGATGAAGCAGGGAAATTGAGCTTTAAAGCTTTCCATGTGCTTAAATTAAGGCAGTTCCTGCTTGCAGCTTCTCCTGAAGCACAGAGCACAGCTCTTTTAGAGGCGAGGGCAAAGTCTGCACCACGTCACACCAGGGTCCTGCTGCTTTCCATCCATTGTGGCCCCAGTGTGAAATCAGTCCAGGTACCGACTGCCCCGCCTATGTACATATTTTCTGCTTATTCAAAACCTTTCCCCCTTTCTCTAGTCATGAGTGTATGTTTGGTTCCAATTTCACTTCCCATTCACCTCAGCTGGAAAGTTACTGCACGCAGGACACAGCCAGACAGTCTGATTCTTCTGGCTCCTCCAAACAGTCTGTCTCCCAAAGCCTTGAAGCTACAAATCCTGCTGTGCTCTCTGTCCAGGCTCCCACGCTGTGATATCCAGCATCTGCCTCTTTTCTAAAGCAGTCAATTTGATTCTACTATGGGTGAGACAGGCCTGACTTACCTTGTATTTCCTGATCACAGCTGAGGATTCAGGGAGATTTTCTGTCTCAACAGAATCTGACGACCTCTAAAAAGAAAAAAAAAGAAAAAAGAAAAAAAGGAAGAGAAATCATAGTGTAGGAAAGATATGGAGTAGAACAAGACTCCAAGATTTTGTTTTACTTTGCCCCAGCTGAGAGTCAGTGATCTCATCTTCCCATTCTTCACTTGGGCCACATTGTTAGTGTTAGCTACACATTTCTCTTCAGTGTTTATTCATAGTTAAAAATCCAACCATCTGTTTCCAGAGCCACTGGGTTTTTTGTTTGTTTTTTTTTCCTTTTTCTTAGGGCTTCTCATGCACTTCCAAAATTCATATGATTGTTAGCAAATTCAGAGTTTGTAAGGTGATCAGAAAAATCATTTTAATTACAAGTTCCCCACCTGCTATTCCCTCTCTCAATGTTAACGACAGTGCAAGAGGAATCTTGGCTAGAAATCAAGATTTCATTTTCCACTACCCACAGACAGCTATGAGATCTTGAGTAGATCAGAACCTCGTGTCCTCAGATGAAGTTGCCCAGATTTTTCTTAAAGAACCTTTCTTGTTGATACTTGGCTGCTCTTTCTGAGCTGAGTTAAGTTGGTGTAAAGTTCTGGCAGTACTTACCCCTGCAGGTGACTTTGGCTTCTTCTTAGTCCCAAGGTCTTTCTCTGTGATGGTGAATTCCACAGCCTGCCGTTCCTTCTCCCTTTCCCACTCCTGCAGGTCCCTCTCATACTGAACAAGTGCCTCCTGGATGTATAACTATGAAGCAAACCATGTTTGGAGGGAGAAAGGCTAGAAAGGAGCTGCAAATGACACAGCCTCTGGCTCAAGTCCATGTCACCCATTCCTTCCTTCCAGGAGGTCCCAGCCACAGCCCACCCCCTTTCCATGTCTTCCAGTGGCATGAAGGGAAAAGAACAGTACTATTGTAAGACTTATATAGAGAAGACGCCATCTCCTGCCAAAGTACTAACAAAGTACTAACAAAGCAAGACTTGATTTAAGTCTCTGACACCCGCTGAGAGCCACTCCCATCCAAACCATGACTTCTAGTAGCTGGGTTCAACTCACAAAGCCACGTGTTGTGCAATTACACCTCATCTAGTGAGACACACAGACAGAAAGACACTTAAAGCATCAGGAGAGATGATGTTCAGTATCTTCAGTAACAAGAATTGCTGACCAGCATTACAGAGCAAAGAAGGATTCCTTCAGCTGGAAGCAGCAGGCAGCTGTCTGCGGGGGCCAGCCACTTGGGCACTGCAGTGACATGCCCAGGTGATGGCAACACACAGGTACCTCTTGGGTCTCACCTCACACACCAGATCTATGCTGTAGAAGGAAACCCTTCCTGAAGGTTGCAGGGTGATGAAGCACGGGATGCTCTCTCCAGGCTGCACAACCCCTGACTCTGGAGTAATCTGCAACACCTGGAGGAGGGGAAAAAAGCCACAGAGGAGCTGTTTCACTGTCCTAAGAATTTCCTATGTGCCTTCTCTTTGCAGCAAACATAGGATTGTGGGAATTCCCTCCCCTTCCCTTCTCATAGGTATGCAGCATGAGAGAGATGCAGCTCATACATTCAAAGAATGACTATGTACTTGCTGGTAGACAGTGTCCTGAGGTTCATTATTGCATCCTGTAACTTCAGACTGATGTATTCTCACTGAAATCTTCAGATTCTCCTTCTGAAGTCCTGTCTTTCCCCTCCTCTCCTAACCCTTGCCTTCACTCTTCTCTGTCCTTTCCTTTCATCAGCTAGTACAAAAGCCAAGTACCCAGGATTGTTTCTGATTGTCTGGTTGCAAATGGAGTGGAAAATTCTTATGTGGAACGGTAGAGATGGGCATGAAGGCTGTAGAGGAAAGAGAAGGAAGGACTCACCCTCTTGTCTTTACAGGCACTTATCCGCCAGGCAAACACGACAGCCTTACTCTCTGAGATACTGTTGAGAAAGACAAGTCGACTGGTTTTGGTGCAGTCTGGGATATTTCCAAAGCAAATCCTGTGGTGTGACAAGGTGGCTGCCTGCAGGAAGCAAGGTAAAACCAGGAGGAAGAGCAGTGAAGGAAGATGGGGTGTGGCCATTGGAGAAGGGCGGTCACACAGTCATCTTCAAGTTATCCAGCAATTCATAGGTAATATTAGCCAGTTATCTTTACTGTAACAACTTGGTGGAGTGTTGTATTTCTCTCATTTTTGCTCTGGTTACCATGACTCTTTGCAACAAGAGGACAGCCCTGTTGCTGTGGGATTGAGCAAGCAATGAACAGTAACGCTGGTGCTGGGGCAATGGAGGATCTCAGGAGCACAGAGGACCAGTAGCACCAGGATTCTGTCTGCAGCACTTGCAATCCAGGCCTTTTCCTACTTCAGTTAGCAAACACGTGAGGTGTGTACTTGTGCAAAACCCTCAACAACCTGAATGCAAGTTTTGGGGAAGTGCTTCCTACTGCATCTTGCTACTAGAATGCTACTAGTCTGTCCCATTCTCCAGGCACAGTGCAAACTCTAATTACACTAGCCATTAGAGAAGCTAATGACTCTTGGTTACAGAAAACAGAGCCCTGTGGAATGGCATCTTTGATGGCAGCCTGAGACAGGTTTTTAATAATTTTCTCTTTGCCTTACCCAGGAATGCAATCACCCTGCTGGAAGCTAAAGAGCATATGTAGCTGTGGCTGGGCTCCAAGGTAGGCATGCTAATGTCACACAGGATGAATCCTTTACCTGCCTGGAGTATGCCTCTGCTGATGCTGTTTAATGCTGATTCACTACACTGGGATCTGCGGATAAGTTTTACAACAGATTGTCCAGGCTGGCAGGCCAGTTCCAGCCAGGCCAAACAAGCTCCTGCTGAGCCAGTGACAGGTCAAACAAGTGCATTCCTCGGGATGTGCCAGAATTAGTGGCCATCCTGCAGTCTGCGTTCAGGTTATGCATCACCTGTGTTTGGCTGTGAAATGGTGGCAGCCAAGCCCTGCCAGGGTATGTCAGGAATATAATGTTCTTTTTTGTGAATTAATTACCAAAGGAAAAAAAGTGGTGTAGCTGCAAACAAGAAAAGTAGCTATGATGGGGGGTAACTTTTAACAGGAAATTCAGAACATGAACAAATCCTAAAACTATTTTGGTTCTAATGGCAGTGGAAACAGCAAGCTGGAAAGAAAGCACCTTTCAGAACAACTGCGATTATCAGTTAGGCTCTGGAATATCTGCTGGAAGGGAAATTTCTTGCTCTGGCTTATGGCAAATGAACTCTCCTGCAACACAGGCTACTGCTAGATGGCCACTTGTATATTTCAGTCTCTCACTCATTTCTGGAGTGATCATATTGCTCATATCGGCATACCTAGACTTACCTGCCCAGGCACAGTTAGCTGGGTAGAACCTGGAAAGACTGAAGGAGACAGAACTTCACTGGGTGTGGCAGTTTCTCCTGTGGTATTCGGATCATAGCCTACTCCCTGGAAGGTGATGAGAGCTGATTCCCCCCCCAGGATGTGGATGGGAACATCAACCTGCCTTGGACAAGATAAGAGTTTTAAGTCCAGAGTCATATTTGGGAGAGATGTGCAAGAAGCTACTATACTTGCTAATGGACTAGTCTAAATACACCATGTGTGTGGATGAAGAGAAATCCAGCCTCTTTTGCTCTTTCAAGCCTTGACCTTCCCTGCTAACCCAGGAAAGTTGGTTAAGTGGTCAATTAGCCCACATGACATGGGCAGGGTCTCCCTCTTGGAGCAAAAGTGGAGTTTTAAAATTAAATTTATTTATTTTTCCATGCATCCACCACAGAGGGGGCAATAAGTAGTGCTTCAGCTCTGGGTCTGCCTGCTGCAGCTTAGGATAGAGGTCTTTGGGAAGGCTGTTTCCAGAAGGCCACTGCAGTGTACGCTGCAACAATAAAAGACACCAACTTCAGTCTCTTTGGTGGAAGTTATTGGAGGCAAATAGTGAATCACAAATCTGATCAGATACTGTTTATATCCCTGGTCACTTTTTGATCCTTGAGAAGTATATACTGGCATGACTCTGTTTGTGGAAAAAATCTATTCTCTGGGAAGAAGAATCTTATGAAATAACAATTTATCTGTTCCATTTCCTAACCAGACCAGCCACTCATTTTCTCTCAAGACTCTTAGCTTCTTGGAGTAATGGAGCTCAATTTAGCTGTAGCATGACATGGAACAACCATCAGTAAGAAATCTAAAGAATTTTAGGCACAAAACAACAGAAAGAAACTGTTTCTGGCAGTTATGAGGAGGGTTTTACCATGTACGTTCTAGCTTCCAGTGGTGAGAAGATCCACTCAATGTGGCCTGTTGTGCCAGGGGGGATTTCTCCTCTAGGAGTTAGGCAGACAAACACAGGATGCTGAAAATTCTCCCGGATCCTCACAATGTTGTCCAACTGAACCTCAAACATCACAGGCACAGAGCCACCATTGTAGAGTTCATAAATCTGAAGTGAGTCAGACAGAGCAGTGGTTATTATACCATGCACAAGTTAAACTAGTTAACACTTCCCCAGAGGACTCTGATAAGCATTAATAATTAATTACTCAGCTTGTCTCCTAAGAATGAGGAGACCTCATAGTGTCAGGATTTATCACTGAGGTTCTGATAGGAGAGTGTGCTGAAGGTTTATCACCACGCACGTACATTGATAACTACAGTGCCTCTCCAAATGGTGCCCTGCAAGTTCAGTCTAGGAGAAAATTAATACAAATTAGCTAAAGGGATCACTGTAAAGCGGATTACTTGAAATGCAAAAACACTTGTCTTAAAGTGATCTTAATTCAGCTCAGACTTGCTCATTTCCCAAGTAAATTAGAACAGAATCAAAGCTGCCTTTTTGCTGAATAAGTGTTTAAGGAAGTTTAATTAATTTACTAAAAAACTAATTAGGATTTATTTCCAGAGTGCCTAGAGCAGCTAGACAAGTTTTCACTCACATCCAATGCAAGAAAATTGCGGAACAGCCCAACACGCCTCGTAGGCATTCTGGCTAGAGTGAAAGCCAAATCTTGTCAAACTGGAGACAGTGAGAGGTACTTTCCCTCCTGCCATCCCAGCAGCCGTTTCCAGGCTCTGCCTGCTACTGGTCTCAAAGTTCTGCTGTGATGCTTTCCCGTGGAGGCCATTCTGTTTCCCAGGAAATGCCTCAGACACTGCCTGTCCTTGAGACACAGTACCACTATCTCCTTCCCCCCGCTGCTGTTGGGTTTGGCCCCAGGATGCTCACCTGCGTGGGAGGTTGGGAGGTCCCAATGGCAATGGGCGTGAAGAGGTGCTTAGTGGATGCAAAATGAATGTACTGCTGGTCCTGTTCCACCGTCACGCCGCGGAAGTTCAGCTACAGTGGAAAGAAATGCAGTCACTTTCTCGCAGGGCCTTGGCCCCATCACCAACAACCGCACAAGGATGCGGAAGGACTTTGCAAGCTGGGGGCAACACAGTTACAGATTTAAGTTGGTAATACCAGGACAGCATGTCCTAAGAAAAAAGCAAGAAGATGGAAAGCCTACTTAACTGCTGGCTCTTCTCTGAAAGATTTGCATCTTGTTTCAGAGAAGGTATTTTTCTCCCTTGTATGAAGCACCAGCCTCAGTGCTTCTCTTTGCAATGACATAGTAGACATTCTCCATGAATGAAAGTGTCTGCACTGTGCATAGGAGAGCATGCAGCTGTGACAGCCAAATGCTTTGGAAAGACAGGATTTTAGGGAAGTAATGGCCTCCTCTTGGGAAGAACCATCTGGATGTCCTCTCTCTGGAGGACATCCTGCTCCAAGAATGTGTCTAACAGTCCAAAAGCTGCAAGAAGATCCCAGCTGAATTTTAATTCATCAAGCAATGTTCAACAGTACCCTGTTAGCAAAGCAGCCACCAGGCACTTCAAGCAAAGCAGAGATATATAGAGAACTGTTTCGTGGAAGGAAGAGACACAGGATTCTACATTTTGAGAAAACTGCAATCAAGCTAGAGATGAGTCACGATGCATGATTTTGGGCAGGATCACCACAAAGCATCCCTGACCTGTCTACCTGGAGACAGAGGCTGTAAAGCAGTCACAGAGCTAGTAATGTCCCTGCACGGACCAAAGGGAGCTAAGTTTCTGCAATTCACAATTAGCTAAGCCTACAGTGTGGCTATTTTTCAAGTGAATATGCAGAAGATGGAGAAGATGTTTGCACTGGCAGGTGGATGCCTTGGACAGACACCTGCAGGAGACACTGTATCAGCTACTTAAACAAGAGCAGAGAATGCTGGTTCCTCCAAAACAACTCATTCCATTTCAGCTTTATAAGCAAAGGGAAGAGGGAGAGAAGACTAGAAATAGAATGCTAACAAAGTCCCACACGGGATCTTTTCAAGGCATTATACGAGCATTCAGCCTTCCGAGGGCCTTGCAAGCCAGATGCAATGTAAAATAGCAGGAGGATAAGGGCTGACACTTTCAAACTGCAAATGAAAAAGGGATAGGTACCATCCTGAGCTTTGGGAGTGAAACACCCATTTATATTACTCAAGTCAAAAAGCCAGCTTGGATTCCACCAGACCACAACTGCTGAGGAAAAACTGTCATCAGTTTCCCTAGACACAGGATGTGACAGTTAGAGGTCTATCAGCTAAAAGGAGACAAACGGAGAAAAGTGAAGAGCTGCTGCAATCAGTTCTCCTTTCAAAGTGTACAGACTTTGTCCCACAGCGATGACTTGGAGCACGAGGGGACAGAGACACCAGATACCCAAGGGAGAAGAGCTGCCTGCAGAACACATGCTGCAGGTGACGACATCTCACAATACCTAATTATCAGCTATGAGGCGAAATGCAAACACTTCCAGTTTATGGATTCTGTGTGCTCGGGGATTGTCGCTGGGATTCAGCAGATCTCTCCAGTGAGTTCTGGGAACCAGCCTACCTCATCCTGCAACACCTGCAGCCATCTGGGCTTTTCCTACTAAAACTGCTGAGGTCTGCAGATTCTGCCTGGCCAAACTATCCTGGAGCTCTGAAAAGAAGGTCACAGCTGCACTCTGACAGGCATGAGGCAGAGGACAACCTGGGAGAGCATTAGGCAGCGGGAGGCCCCATTTCCTTCCTGTACAAGTCTGCAGAAGTTTCATCCTGCAGTCAGAAGAAAGTGCCAACAGGAAATCAGTTTGGGTCCTTCAGAGCACCTATAAATCCAGTCATCTCAGGACTGAAAGGTGGCCACTGAGTGGGAAAGGAGTAATGGAGAGGGAGCTCCTCCTGAAGATGAAGCAGACGGACTGCTGGGGAAGCAGATGAGTGGGAGGTCAAAATCTGTCCCTGTGGGTACAGTCATCCCAGAGATGAGTTTGGGCCCCCCAAAAAATCATGTATTGGCTTGCAGCTGGCTAACATCACTACTTTGAAGCCAGGCAATTTGGAATTTAACAGAATAACCCAGCAATACCCCAGTCTTATGGTCTCCACCTCTGCTTATTGTTGCTATCTCAAATTCCCAAAGCTTAACTTTTGGGGTGACGTTATGGCATTTGCTTCCCTTAAGGTTATCATATGTTCCGCACATTTCACCGGATTCCCAGGTAAGGATCTGTTCAACTCTGGCACGTGAGCGTCCTTAGAGCAGTCTCTGCCATGGGGACTGGCGGCTCTGCCCTCTTCATGCCATGACTGAAAGGAATGAAGGCAAACCATGTTCAGCCCCTCAGCTGCCCTCTCTGCAAAAGGAAGAGCCTCGGCCAGTTCTACTTTCTGATATTAAGAGTTCTGTACTGGCACTGTGCATCCCTGCAGGTTGTGACCACCTGCACTGCTCAAAGTTTCTGGATTGGCCTTCTATTGCCACAGCTCCAATGCACCCAGGGATCTTTTATCACCCCCGGGGCCTCTCATGCTTTTTTAACCCCTTCTGCAGTGACAGCGTGAGGTATGGTGGTGGCTTCTGGTAGCCACCAAAGCCACTGGCTATGTGCCCTATAGGCTGCTGCTACTTCAAAGCCTATTACTCCCTCCCTGGCCAGCTGGTGAAATGCTCACATCCACTCTCAGGACTGTGCCAGCCAGGCAGAGCACAGGGAGCCTGTCCAAGGGCTTTGAGGGAAGGCACAGTTAAGCCACTGTTTGAACAGCTTGGTCAAAGGGTTGGATTTTCAGCTGACAACAGTCCTGAAAGAAAAGAAAAATAAAAGAGATGTATGAACACAATAGTCTCATAGGAAACTTCAGAGACAGACTGGACAGCTCAGCCGGGCATGAGCTGTTGCCCGGCAGAGCACAAGGTGACTTTGACTCTAACTGACAGTTTTAGAGAGGGGGAGGGAGAGAAATTGGTTCCAAGCCTGAGGAAACACTCAGGGAAAATACACCACAGATCAGCTCGGGGATGCTTTAGCAAGCAGCAAAGCAGGAAGAATGAGTAGGAAGCTCCTCCACCATTGGCAAGGAGAAATAAGCGGGTGGACAAAGGCATCAGGTCTTCAGTGGGAACAGCCAACCAGGAATGTAGGGAGTACCTTCTGGGCCTGGGGAAGCAGCTGCCTCCATACCTCCAGAGGTGGAGGATGTTCTGCCAACCCTTTGTGAGCAAGTGTGTCCCCAAACTGCAGTCAGTGCAGGTGGTACTTCTGGGGAAAAAGCGCATTCCAGGGGGTTTTGAAGATCATACAGACCTGATGAGATGGAGATATTTAGGAAAGCTGCATATGAGAGAAGTTGGATGGGTTGCAGAGCTGAATTCCAGGATCACTGTGTGGAAGAACTCACAGGGAGGCAGATGAAATGCAAGGAAGCAAGCACAGAAATCCTGTCCATGAGATATACTTGAGTGTGGAAAGCATGCAAGGACTGTAAAACCCAGGAGGGCTGTTCTGGACTTGGAGGAGGAAGCAATTCTGGACTAACGCCACCAATAAAATAAAAAGTTAAAAATAATAACAATAAAAAAAATCCTTTGCTGGGGAAACCAGCAGATGCTACATCCAAGGGAAATTTAGCCAGTGCGCTGCCACATCACACTGTATTGGAACCACGAGTTTGTCAGGATGTTGGTTTTATGTTTCTGCTTGGCCCCATGTGTGTCTGGCCAGCGCAGACTCCAGGGGAAGGCCACAGCCCCCTGCACACCATGCAGCTTCTGGGGAAAACACCTTGTAATTCAGTTCCTACCCGCTGCTGTTCTGCGAACAGAAGCAAGTGATACCTGTTATCTTACCAGAATCTCATGGCCATAGGAAACCTTCAGCAGGACAGGGAGGTGATAAGTGCCAATGAAATCATGTCTAGCAGTGAAAGAGGAGAGAGAAGACAACATTAGAAACGCACCTTGTGCCTAGGGTGATAGAATCAGGGTCACACAGTACATTACAGACAACTCACTTCCCAGCTAAAGAGTCACTGTTGCATAAGGGCCACTGAGAGAGGGAGGGGAACAGTTGTGTTTGGGTGGGAACAAGTGATGCAATGTTGATTTTAGCTGTACACCAGTTTAGGGACCCAAGTTTCTAGGCCAAGACCATTTGAAATGCCAGTACTTCTCAGACCAGGTCTGCTGTGAAAGGGGAGACGTTCAGCTTTCTTCATAACCTCCACAGGCACACAAGGGCTAGCATCTCTAGTAGATGACAAAAATAAGAATATCACTGTATAGTCAAAAACACATGAAGTGCAGCATCTTGTTTGTCTCCCCAGCTGTCAGACCAAGGCAGAGCAGCGTCCCCAGCATGTCACACTAAATGTCTCTTGTGCTGCAGAGCACATTAACAGCATAACCCTGAGGAAGAGAAGCTTTCCGGGGTCCAGAAACTATACATACTCAGGAAGATTTTACTTGCCCAATCTCTGCTGGGCAAGGGTCATGTGAAGGGAAAGGATCTGGCATGGAAACACAGGAGGCTGATGGCATGTGCTTTCCTGGCATGCAGCACGAGGCCCTGAAATACAGGTAGTTGATGTCACCTGTGTGAGAGCTGGATTGATTCCTCCTGTCCTGGGAGAAGTTTCCCTGACTTCGGGGAAACACTGAAGAGATGGTTATCCTGAATTCTCATCTGGTGCAGCTCAAGGGGAGTCAACTCAGCATCCTCTGCCCAGTGCTCCATGTCCGTCCTCTGATCAGTAGGAAACAAGAAGGCCCTAGGGAACCAGTCAGGTGGTCAGCAACGGGGTCACACAACTTCCCGCAGGGCCATGGTCAGTGCATTCAGTTCAGCCAGCCTTAGCCCAGCTGGTGGACACATCACGTTTCATTAGATCTGATCTGCAGAACTGTCTGCCCGTGCTTGTTTCCCCACGCAGACCCATTAACAGATCTCAGTCACAGCTCCGCAGCACAAGCCACACCTACAAAACCCACTATTAATTTTCAAACGTCTCACAGCCCCTGTGAGCATTTCCATATCCCCAGACAGACCCCAGGAAGAAGGCTGTGCTCCAGCAAGCACCACTTACCACTCCACAGGCACGACACCCTTGTTTGCCAGCAGGAGCATCACAAGGGTAGGCTCTGAGCCTAACGGGGCAGCCCCAAAGTTGAAGTCCAGCAGGAGAGGGGTGTACACTGGAGGGGTGAAGCATGTGCTGGTCACAGGAGAGAAAGAAGAGATTAAAGTGAGACAGGAGGAAAGGTTGGCAGGGCATGATATGAGAAAGGGTCACTCTACACCAGCCCTCTTCCTTATAATTCCTTATAATTTATATATGCCTAATGAGAGCCAGTGGCATAGATGGAGGGTCTGAGAGTCCTGCTTAGCTGAGGCCTCTTTTCAGCTCCCTAGTACAAGGAAGTCACTGATATACTGGAGCAGGTCCATTGGAGGGTCACTAAGATGGCTGAGGGCTGGACACATTATTTACAAGGAGCAAATAAGACATCTGGGTTTGTTCAGCCTGATGAAGCAAGGGCTTAGGGAAGGCAACGGCATGAGTTGCAACACAAGGTATTCCAATTAGATACTTGGCAAAAAAGATTTTACCATGACAAACACAGGAATCAGGTGTCCCAACAAGCTGTGTTTTCTTCATCCTTGGAGATATTCGGCATTGAACTGCGCAAGGACCTGAGCAACCTGATCTAGTCCCTGCTTTGAGCAAGGGTTAGACCAGAGACTTCAGAGGTCCATTGCAATTCATAGAATCATAGAATGTTAAGGGTTGGAAGGGACCTCTGGAGATCATCTAGTCCAACCCCCCTGCCAGATCAGGTCCACCTACAGCAGGTTGCACAGGGTGGCATCCAGGTGGGTTTTGAATGTCTCCAGAGTGGGAGACTCCACCACCTCTCTGGGCAGCCTGTCCCAGTGCTCTGCCACCCTCAAAGGAAAGAAGTTCCTCCTCACGTTCAGATGGAATTTCCTATGTTCAAGTTTGTGCCTGTTACCTCTTGTCCTATCACTGGGCGCCACTGAAAAAAGACTGGCCCCATCCTCCCGGCACCCTCCCTTTAAGTATTTGTAGACATTTATGAGATTCCCCCTCAGTCTTATCTTCTATGACTCTTAAATGACTTTTTGTTTTTGTGGCTCCTCTCTAGGGACAGCAAGCAGAGAAGCAGAGGTGAGGAACTGCGTGCAGGGGCTAGGATAGAACAAGAGTGCCACGCAGCAGTGAGCTGCAAAACAAGCCAATGGCCACAGCATCTCTGCCTGGCTCATGCAAAGGACTGAAAGATCCTCTGAGCCACCTCCTTGTCTCACCTATGCCTTGTGGGAACCCTGTAGGTGAGCTCGCTGGGAGTTGGGTCTCGCTCCAAGTATTCATTCAGTGTGTCCAAGGAAAAGAGCCTCCAGAGGTGCAACTTGCTGATACCACTGGCACTCCCTGCTGAACAGGCATCTGCGATGCAGAAAGTTGGGTAGACGCCTGTGGCTACGATGCGGCAGAGGGGTTGCTGCTCCTCTTTTGTGCTAGCAAGATCTGTAGCTTGGGAGCAAAAGAAATAGCAAAAAGTAGTCACGTACCATTAAGGGGCAGCTGTCTGGGACAGCAAAATGGAGAGAGCCCTACCCAGATGAAAGAAAGAAGGAACAGGACATGTACATAGTCTTTTCTTTGGCAACTTCTAAAAACCTCTAAACCACTGACTTCTAGTTGTACCTTGACTCCTGCATTTAGAGATCACCAAAAGACTATGAATATGATGATTTTAAGCAGCGTATTTACACAGTTTACTTCTGTACTGTGTGAAAACCCCCTTTTTTGATTTAAGCCTACAGCCTAGTCATTTTATGAAGTGCCCCTTGTTTCCACACTGAAAAAAATCACAACCAGTTGTTTATATCTTGTCTTTTCCATACCATTCATGCAGCATTGCCATTCTCCCCTTTCCAACCTGGAAAATCCTTGTCTACCTAGTCTTTTCTTGTACGAATGCTGTTCCTCAACTTTGAACACCCCTATTGTCCCTCTCCAGGCCTTTTCTAGTTCAACAGCATTCTTTCTCATACAAGGGCCAACCCGGATCTGCAAAAAGGACCCCAGATGTACATGACAGCTTGCATGAAGCTCTCAGAATATGTTTCAGGACACATCATAAAAGGCCATGATCGTGCAGAGGAGCAGGGAATCTTGTAGATTCCTGCAACAGGAAACTTGGAGCTCTCCCTGTCTGTGTCTCCTGGATCAATCATATCTAGCCCCAAAAGGTGCAGGAAAAAGGAGGCAGGACATGAGATCTGTCTCCAGTGAATTGTTCATCACGGGCATCTCTTCAGTCAGGACTTGCACACTGGGAACTGTAAGACTCAGCCTGTTATGACACAGTCTGCTTGGTTGGGAGGGAATGATTTTCCCAAAATACCCATTTCTCACCTGTAGGGGTGCAAATAGCATATTTGATTGACCAGGTGTAATGCAGCCGACGGGCTGGCCTGACCGTTATTCGGACAAAAACTTTTGACCTTGCAGCGATTGTCCCTCTGGAGTGTTCCAGCTCTAGAGCTGTTGGAGAAAAGAGATGGTATGAGCTCTTTGGCATCACTGAACTCTATTGGACCACCTTCGTGTTCAGCACACAGCTCTCCAAGCCTACCTGCACTCAAGCCACCGACCTCCCCTTCCCTGTGCCTAATCATTAGGATCAACTTCAGGTGTTGAAGTGGGATTCCCAGATTACAACCCCAAGGCAGCTCATTGGGAGTACCCAGCCTGCCTTTGTCAGGCAAAGAGCAGGGAGCTTCTCCAGAGCAGGTCCTCTAGAAAGGCAGCTAAGGGTTGCACTCCATTTCTTCTGGGAAGCTCCTTTGTTTAACTCCCTTCTCTGCTGGGAAATTGCTTCTTATTTCAAGGTCCAAATTGGACTAACTTCAATTGTCAGGCTCTGACAACTGTGTGTGAAATGTGCTTTTTCCAGCAAGACAGAAGAGTCACCTGTAACAAATCCCTAAGCAAAGGAGCAGACGTTTTGAGGCACTTAAGAGAATCAATGCAAGCTAGCCAGTGAGCAGCCCAACCTCTGAGATCATACTAGAATGATTTTGCAGAAAAGAGGAAAATGCCAAGGCCCCATCCCATGCTAATTCCCTTACAGTACCCAGTGGATCGCTGCGGACCTCCTCGGGGTCACAAGGCCCGGTGATCAGTTGTTCCACACTGAGGATGTACTTCAGAGAACAGATCCCATCATTTAGCAGTACAATGCTGCAGCTTTGGAAGTCACCAACTAGAACGTTTCCAAGGTCCAGGTGCTCTTTTTGTGCCTGGAATTCAAACCCACCGTGCAAAGGTCACTGTTACACATTGAGCGTAGTGGTCGAGTGTTGATCCCTTGGCACATGCAGCGCAGTGCAAAGGGCTCCCTACTTTGTGTAGGGCCTGGCATGCCCTGGGAGATGTTGGAATAGGGCTTCGAGGGGCCCAATCCCTCATCCAAATGCTTCTTCCTACTGTTATGTAGGCTGCTTGCTGGGTAGGATGCAGCATATTCAGGGTTGTGAGGACACTAGCTGGCCAGCTGCCCTCAGGACAAGGGCTGAGATATGTCTACCAGTCCCTTCATGACTGCATTAGAAGTCCCCCTCTGTCTTACTTAGTCATCCACTCACACGCAATTTATAGTGACTAAATACCTCTAAGATATTTCCACCCATCTGTACAATGTGATTGACTTGGGGCAATGACTTACAAAGTATTATTTTATTTAGCTCTGGAAAATGAAGGTGGCTGTGCAGATGTCTAGATAATAGAAGAAAAGCCAAGTGGATGTGTGCTGGCTACACCACTTTAACAGTTAGGTCCACTGCACTTAAAAATCAGACTGATGGCACCAAATGGAGGAGAGCGGACAGCATGAGAGGAGAGAGCTGGGAGTCCCAAGGAGCCAAATGGCTTGCTTGGTTCAGTCTGGAACAGAGGATTTGAGAGTGATCTCAGAGGATTCAGGCAGGTCGCATTTGAACTAGCAGGACATTTACATCATGCTGTTGCCATTAGGCTGCCAGTATCAGCTCTGTCATCTCCACTGAAAGCCTGGGAATTTTGCTAGAAATTCTTATTGGTTGTCCCCAGTACAGGTTGTGCAAAAAGGAGAAGCTTAAGATTCCCATCCCACCCTAGTACCCCTCCTACTACTCAGTGGGCTCCAACTCCTTACCCTGATGGTGCCCAGTGCCCCCTCTCCAACAATCTGTAAGGCATAACGGGCACTTTTGGGAGACATGGGGTCTGGGCTTTTCCTCCTCACAAACACCATAGCTCGCAGCAGATATTTGGTCTCCTTGTCAGGAGTAAAAGTCCATGCCTGAGCCTGAAATCACAAGAGAGAAAGAAAGTGCTCACAGGAGCTCCAGACCAGAGCCAAGCCTATACACCACAATGATTGCATTCAGTGCACAACCTTTTCCTCCATTACAGCTGACCTACTTCTCTACAGACAGCTCTGAAGACACTCTCACTTCAATCCTCCTCCACCATCTCTGCCTGTGTCAAAGGTTCACCTTAGAAATGCACATTCAGATAGTCAAAGCCAGGCCGAGAGATGTGTTAGTCCTCACTACTCTTAAAGAGCACTCAAAGAATACAGTAGAAGTTTAGAACCTGATTTTACAGGTGGAAGAACAGCAGAATATTACCTCAAACTCTTTTGTGCTTGCACTTGTCCTGTATCTATTAACATCTCCTGGTGCATGACAAAGTTGCTGCTGTTTTAATGCCCAGTCCCATCCAGGTATCATTACCTAGTGCCTGTTTAAGACCCATTTGGTCCTGTATTCAAGGAGGATGTGATCATGTTTGGGCAAATCCGCACTGTAGGAATCGGCACGACTGTAGATGCTGGCTAGCAACCCAAGCTAGGACACTGACTGGTCTTCTCCAACTTTGCCATTAATGACCAAAAGATTGGCAGCCCTCACATTTCTGCCCTAAACACTCCACAGCTGTATTGTAGAGAGCAAGTTTGGTACAGCCTGAACTTACCATGGCTTCATAGGGCTGCAGGATCCCTGCAGGGGGGCTGACAGACAGGATCTTTCTGTCAGACTGATGGATCTTCCATGTGAAAACCATGGACAGCCTTGTGCAGTTTTTTATGGTGTACATTCGTGTAGAGGAGGTCCCTATACAGACAGGCTTGAAGTACAGGTTTCCATCATCTTCTAAGAGCAAGAGAAGGGACTCCCCAGAACTCCAGAGAGCAATCTCCTGTGGAATTAAGGGAAAAGTAGCATACGTTAGCTAGAAGTCTCAGCTGACCTCTGGAGGGACGCTGCAAAGATGCTGCTTCTTCCAAGAGAGAAGCAAGAATAAACTGGGTCAGAAGGAGGAGGGGAAGCACTCTAGGTTGTGCTGTCAAGGAGGGCCCTGATCATGGGATTGTGCATTCCAGGAGATGGAAACCCAAAGGAACAAGGGCTACAGAATGCCTGGCACTACAAGCACCTTCTAGCTGCAGTGTTGACCCCAGCTTAAGTGTTGAAAATGTTATTTCATTGCTATTTCCAAAGGGAAAAATCCAAACTAACCATTAGGATTTATAACAGGGGTCACAGTGCAAGTCACTGTGAAAAGGGAAGACTACAAGGGAAGAAACTTTTCTCATCATTTTCTACTTCCCTCTCCCTACCTTGGTGTATCCAGGACAAGAGTTCAGCTGCAAAGGCAGGACATGCTGCTGCGAGACTGTGTTAACTGGGTGAGTGGAGAGAAAGAAAATCTGTTGGCCTCCTGGAATGATGTGTCCTGAGTGGGGCTTGACCAAAACAGAGGGACAAGCAGCTTGGTTCACGCTGAAGGTTATCAATGAGGTGCCTGTGTTCAAGAGCAGCATGCTGCAGTAGGTATCGGTGTTAGGAGCCACAGGAGGAAAAGTCTGGTGGAGACAAGCAAGAAGGGTTGTTTGCACTGGGTTTAGAAAACCAGCTTAAAGAAAAAGCTTTTGCCATGTTGAATTCCAGATTCCAACAGGCACTATCCTGAGCCTACGGAGGACTCTGTAACTGTCTCTCTTCAGTGTGTGTATGGTCTTTTACGTTCCCACAGTGGCTCTCACCTTTCATAGGCTCGTGGCACCAGTGAAACTACTTTACTTATGCAATGCTTTCTGTTTGTTCAATAAGGAAGCTGCTGGCTGGGACCAGCAGTCTCTGTATGGATAGTGACCTCCTGGATTAAGAATTCCAGCAGGCTGGAATTTGCTCCAGGCCATGCATATCAGATACAGGCTGCATGTCCTGAACTAGCTGAGGAGATTTTCTAAGAGGTTCTCAAGACAATTCTTACTTCCTAGGGTCAGATCTCACTCAACCTTATTGGAACAATACTTTCTTGTGCTACAGAAACAGCAGGGACAGTCAGGGAAAATTCCGCTCTATCTTGCAACCACCTCTCTTCCATAAGTGTGGATTCTGTGTGCTGCTCTCCATTTGTCTAAGTGCTTGCAGAGTGTCTGAGGCTCCTGGGAAGGGACTGAGCACTCTTGTCAGTGCCTACATCCACTTAAATAGAAAGGAGGGAGATCCTAACAGCTTTCCTCTCAGAGCTAATGAGATAGTCAGTGCAACCTGACACACTGGAGGCTGGGAAGCTAATGCAGGAGAAAGAGCATCCTACTTCTGTACCAAAGCAGGAGTCTCCACACCATCAGGAACCACCTAAGCCTCATCTCAGGATGATGCAATGGGACCCAAGGTAAAAACTTCAGAGGTAAACACTAAGCATCTCTGTAAAGATCCAAATGTCAACCCGTTACACGCCTTGGGAACATCCAGGATGTATTGTGGAATGAAGTGCTCCTTTTCTGCTTCATATGTGTGCGCTCTCAGCCTGACAGTCAGACACCAGGATGGACAGATGGTGGCATCCTCCTCAATGTTGCTGTAGTGTCTCAGCACCTGCAGGCACACAAGGGACAGAACAGAGTGCATGCAGGAAGGGAGTGTGGCAAGGTGTATTCAGGTGCATGCGTCATCACAAGCAGCAGTTTGTTTCAATGGCATCTCTGGGGCTGAGGAATTGACTTTTTTAGGGAAGAAGGACTGAGCAGTGTCAGATGAGGAACATAAGTGCTGCTTTCCCAAACAGCTACATTTCAGACTCAAAAGACCACTGAGTGACTTTCAAGCAGAAGGACCTATCCAAGTTATTATGTGATACTACAAGATTTGCCTTAGGGAAAGAGTGTCTACAGACACTCTAGTGCGGTTTGAGATATTTGCAGGGGCTAAAGTTAGCATTTAACAGTGAATCACTGAAAATAATCATCTATCCTTTACCTGAGTCTAAGAAACTGCTGACTCTAAGGTTACTCCCAGATATCCACACTGACTTAGAAGGGGGGGAAAAAAAAGCAAGAAGAGTAGAGTAATCAATAGTGCAATGAAGATCTCTCTCACTTAACAGGAAGTTTCTGGGTGCTAAACCTCCTGCAACTGCAGCCTTGTGTGATGTGAATCCCACATCACATGGGACAAGAGGCTGCATTGATATACAGTGCCCTCAGCAGCTTTACTTGCAGAGAGCCAGACACAAACCCCAAGTTACTGCCCATCACCCAGGCCACAAGAACCATCCTTGTGCAGGCTCCCATCTGCGCTAATAGTGCAGTAATTCACAGTAATTCCTCCTCCAGCGAGGTGTACATTCCTCCACATTCACTGAGGGTATGTCAACACTGGCAAGTGTTGCTGTCCATATGCATGAGCTGTGGCTTGCTTTGCTGGTTTATCCTACACAGGTGAAGGAGAAATTTTAACCCACCAGTTTATTAAAACAGCAGTCAAAGAAGTTAGTAAAGATGCCAGTTTGACAAACTCAAAATAAAAGCTTCCATTTGAATTTTAACTCCCCCAAAAGCCTTTAGCCTGCAGTGTCTTGCCAGGACCTCTCTGGAAACTGGTCCTATTAATTCCTACTAACCTTGTAGAAGGCAAAACCTTCCAGCTCTGCTGCATAGAGACTGTTGAGTTGAGTGGGCTGGAAAAGGACACGGAAGGCTGAAGACTTCAAAGGTGGGATGTCACAGATTTCAGGGCTCACTTGGAAGGCACTGCCATGGTTCGGAGTCCAAGCAACAGTGATCTTTCCTTTGGTGTGGTTG
Organism: Chionis minor; assembly: GCA_013398295.1. NCBI lineage: Eukaryota > Metazoa > Chordata > Aves > Charadriiformes > Chionidae > Chionis > Chionis minor. Next base: position 45,072 of record VZSF01000773.1, on the reverse strand, counting down.
GTCACACAGAGAGGAAGCGGTTCTACCTTGTGGAGCGGCACGCAGCAACCAAAATCATACTCCCTGGGGCTGACACTAACGTGAGGGGGAAACAAAGCCAGGTCGCTGCTTACACCATCGTAGAAATATTCAGTCATGGAGCTGACTTCAAAGTATTCCTTGGGAGGCTTGTCCTGAGGGATCTACAGGATGGAAACATCTCAGTGTGAGAAGGGAAAGTGTGCCTGGGGGAGACACTGGGCACTACAGTCCTGATTGCCTTCGCAAGCAAGAGGGCATGCAAGGTGCACTTCAGTAACAGTTCCCAGGACAGCTCAAAGTCTAGGCTTCAAGGAGGCTCCTGTTTCTAAGCCAGTCCTCAATGTGAAGCTACATGCAGCAAAAGGACTGAGTTAAAGCCAGAAAGCGGCTTAGTGGCTGAGCCTGGGTAAGACGCAGATAGTGTTGGCGCATGCTGGGAACATTAACAGCAAAGATATTACAGAAATCAGCCTGGCACCTGCAAGTCCTTCTAGGTCTGTCTGTCCTGTGCAACAGAAGCCCAGCATCTGCAAAGAACAGCATGTGAATAGCTTAAATTGCAGGGAGGGCCGCTCATACCTCAGGGGGCAGCATGAGGGCTCCCTTTTCCTCTATCTGCAACTTCCCATCTTTCAGCATCACACTCAGGATGTCAGGGGGGTAGAAGGTCAGACCCCTCACCATGTTGGTTCGGTACCAGGAGAGGTGTCTTGCCTGAAGGATGGCTGGCTTAGCTGTGTCTGAATGGCAGGTACCAAAAAAGTCCACATACATGGGTTCCTGGGAAAACACCGGAAAGGATTATAAGAAATAAACTGCCCTTCTGTGATTGCTTTGAGAGTTATGCTATCCTAATACATTACTTCCAAAACCGTGCCTGGGAAAGGCTTAGAATCTGCCATATTAGACTGCCATTTACTTATGTCTTCACGGGGCCCAAAAACTTTCTTGAAACTAGAATGAAAGGCACTCAATGCAGCTAAATTTAACTCAGCGACCTAAATGGACAGGAGCCACTGAGGATATCTCTCACCCTATCCATAGGCATTATTGGCTGGCTGTCCACATCAGCCCTCTACTGCTGATAGGAACCTGCACCATGGGGATCCTGCTCAGCAAGAGCCCAGGACAGGTGTCAATAGAAATGCGGCGGGAGGAGATTTCCAGGGGCTGCTAAGTGAGAGAGGCCAGCCCTGGTGGGGTACAGTGGAACAGCCCTCTGAGCCATCACAGGGGTGAAACCACCCCTTGCCTCTCATACCTGATGGTGGACAAGGCACACCACTCTGCGGTGATAGCTGATGGGGTGAGTAGGTCGAAAGGTCACCTTCAGCGCTAGTATTGTTGTGCCTTCCAAGACTCCACAGGGGCGATCTAAGGAGAACACACTCCCTCTGCCATCAATATCAAACTGGTAATAAGCAGGGACGTCTGAGATATTGCTGATTTTCAGTGTCTGCGTGAAACTTTCCCCGAGATTGATCCAGTCGAAGTCCACAGAATCTTGGTGCAGGGACACCAAAGGACCTAGCACAACAACATGCAAGACAGATTCTGGACCTCTCATAGGTGTTTCTGTAAACATGTCACAAGCCACTGCTGCACCACTTAACTGGTCTTCCCAAACCAGAACCACCTCATCAGCTAACCCACCAATCCTAGCAAACAGCTGGACATTCACCTCCAACAGTCTCACATCTGTCTCAAACAAGCATAAACCCCAAACAGTGCACCAGAGGCAACCCAGATCCCAGCAGAAGGTAAGTCTATGACTGAGGACTGTGACAGTCCCTAGTCCTTTCCCAAGCACTAGCCCTCCCCCTACAGTGCAAAGAAGAAGACAGGGAGGAACAGGGAAAGCTTTCACTCTGATACCTTTACATAATCCAACCACCTTCAGGACCGTCTGCAGGAGGCATCCAGCATATATAATAGTGAAATAGTCGGTACTTTGCTCTCCTACAATCTGAGGCTGAAATCGTATGCACAAGACCAGCTTCCCGTTGGCAGGGACAACACCATGGGACACATCACAGGAGAAAACGTGATCTCGAAGCAGAGGATCTTTTGCTCTTTCTATCCTACACGGTGCATCAACCTCCAAGCAGAAAAGAAATAGGTAAGCAAAGGAGCCAACAGGAGCCAGGATAGCTCTGAATGCAGGACACTAATCAGTGAAGAACTGCAATTTTCAGCAGAGCTGAACACCACCAAGAACACCAAGTCCACTGCAGCCCAGCACAGAAATGCTATGCAAACCTCTGCAACCCTGTCCTGCTGGGTCACTGCCAGCAGCAAGCTCCCACTGTATGCTCAGAAGTCAGTGGGCTACAGCAAAATGTCCTGGTGATCTCTGGGGTTGGAGTGTCCCTCCTGGTAGGGCAGAGGATAGCTCAAAGTGTTTCCAAGGGCCAAAGTAACCTAAGTGACTGCTGTGACCAGGACCGGCGGGCAGAAAACTTATATTTCTCCATCCACAGTTCCACCTTGTGTGGGGATTTTCTTTCCACAAAAAACAAGAGTGGTGCTCTAATGCCTTCCTCACCCCCCCAAAGAAGGTCCTGATCCTTGGCTGGGGATGCTGAGCACCATTGCAGTGTGAATAACAACAGTACAACAAATGAGTATGTCTTTGCCACTCCCAAGTTTCAGAGCCTGTGAACGAGCCCGGAGTGTCCCATCCATGTCAGCAATCTCTGAGTACATCCAACTTTTAACAGGGCTGGGGTGGGCTGAGCTGGCACAGAGAACAAGGTGCTCAAATGCAGCCCGTACAATCTGAGGCGGACTTTGGGAGCAATTCACCAAGTTGCAGTCCACCGAGGACAGCAGAAGATCCATCAGCTGCCTGGGATACGTGCATGCCAACTTGAGACTGCCACAACTACCACGCAGGACTGATGGGCTTGTCCAGGGTGGGCAGGAGAGCTGCAGGACCTGAAGGGCAACAGTGGCTGCCTGATCTGAACCCAGTGCAGTGGGAAGAAGGCAGGAACTGCCGTACCATGCTGCAAATGAATGAGTTGCTAGCACCGTAGCTGGAAGGCAGGGGGCAAGGATGAAGGGCCTAGTTGGTGGGGGAAGACTCATTGTCTCTATTTTATCCACATTTCCACTTGGGTTTTCACAGCATTAAGGGAGATACTCAAGACCACATATCCCAGGGAGACATGCCAGCTTTCCGACTTCTCACAAGAAGCAGTCTCCCTCTCCACATACCACAGACATGTTGAAGATTTCTACACACTTCTCCACAGTTGTCCCCACTGGCACTGATCCAAAACACAGCACATCCCGAAACTTTCCAGGCTGTGTGCCTTCATACTCTTCCTCTGTCATGCTCAGCCGCAGGTAGGGGTATTTGGCTGTTAAAGAGAATAATATATTGGGTTAAGAAAGACAGGTGGAATCTGCATCCTTGGAAATTCAATGCTCAACTGGACAAGCCTCTGAACAAACTCAGGTAACTGTGAAGTTGGATCTGCCTTCACATTTGGCCCTGCTTCAAACCAAATAAGCTCCCTTCCAGCCCTAATTTTCCAACCAAACTCAGAGTCACATCTTTTGTTTGTTGGTGGCCATACAAGGCACTTCAGGCAAGGCCTTGCTATGAAACTATTGCTTATTCTAGCTTGCATCCAGAAAGCTTTAGAAATGTCCCTCTGGCTTGCTGTCTGGCCAGGGCAGACAGGAGAGACTGAGTGCAGGTAAGACGAGGAGTTTCTGGAGGTTTTTGTATCATGTGGATGAACTCCTCTCATTTCTTCCCTTCTGTCAACTTAAGCAGGCTCCAGAAATGCTGGTTTAGTGAAAGCGTGCCACAGGGCATATTGGACTCTGGGTCTCTTCAGATCACACTTCCAAATTGACAAAAGTACATTAGAGAATTTCACAGGCCACTTTCAGACCATGGGGTTGATGTGCTCATCATTGGGTAGAGCCAACTGTGGCACAGCTTAAGAGCACAGCACCTCAACATATCCCTGTGGAATGCTATCCCACATTTAGGGATGATACACACTTCTTTGAGTGCTAGATGCAAGAAAGACTCACACAGGGCTTTTAGCTGGATAGTCCTCTTTTGTTTCTTTTCATCTCCAAACAAGCATGTTGCTTCCACATCATACACCGCAGCCTCCTTGGGTTGGAAGACCACTTTGACCATGCACTCAGCACCTGGGTGCAGCACGCCACAGTCAGGAATCATGTAGAAAGGACTTGGTGTTTCCCAGGCAAACACAGTAACGAGGTCACTAGGAAATGGAGATATGTTTTAAATAGATGAACGGATCTGTGCAATTGCTGCCTGTGCAATCATGCATAGGACAGACCTTTCCCAACAGGTTATTCAGTTAGGATGTGAAGCAACCAATGTTGAATGGCAGAATCCCTAATGCAGCTGGCCAAATATGTGGTGCTGGGAAGAAATTTGTCTCTAGTCTCTGCAAACGCTCTGTTCAGTTTAATGAATCTTAGATGTAATAGCTAAGAACTTTATTAATGGCCATAAAATTTCTCAGCTATTGCGTGATAGCAAACAAATCAGCTTTAGAATGAAGCATTTGCTTTTCCCGTATCTAAATTTCCTACCTCTTAATTCCAAATGAACATTTGTTCCTTTTTTATATGCCCAGGTGAGAAGACGGAGCTGTTTTCCTAATACCGTATTCAGCTCCCTAGAACTCACTTTGCCTGTTTGATTTGTGCAAAGAACATGACATACCATCAGCTTTTTATATTTCATTCATTCCAAGCTGTGTGTTACTTACCATCCATATCCTCTACCACTCTGGACCTCTCAGCACAAATGATTTCTCCAAGGGGAGAATGACTCACTTGAAATGGTTTCTGGCTGACACCTTGCTCTGCTTAAGGTACATGTGCCCTCTGTGCCTTTCACCCTCCTATGACATCAGCTGACTGCTTTGGGGAGCACAGCCCATTGTCCAAACTAGTAAAGGCGATTTTGCTCTAATTGTAAATGGTTGGAAGGACACCTCCTTCATGCCTGGGAACTTCTTCCCTGCACGCCTTTTTTACAATACTGCCTAAATTACTGTCCTTACCCTTATTAAAATAAGACAGTCCTTGGTAACTGGGAGCACCTTTGCTCCTAAATGATGACTCCAAGCCACAGAATACTACCACTGCTTCGGGCAGCTCCATGAACCTAGGACCAGGCACTGGAGAGACTCTCCAACCTCTGTATTGCCTACCTCCAAACCAAAGAGTTTGGCTCAAGCATTAGCAACTCCATTGCCATCCCTGTGGCATTCTTGTGCCAAGAGAAGAGAGGCCAAGTCATAAAAAGACTAAAATGTTCCTAGCTGGTAGCTCATCCCTCCCTGCTCATGCTGGGAAGGCTGCCTTTGATTAACTGGAAGCCCAGGCCTCTCCTGTGGCTGTGGAATATTCTCAGTGGGACACCATGCTCGTCCTCAACTATTTCCTGCGCGTGAATGTTTCTCAGCATATGCTGGAAATGGATAGATGTGAGGTGCCAAGACGTGCCCACAGTGACATCTGCCACCTCAGAGGAGGCAGAAGTCTGCTGACTGTTAAGGCAGAAGGAGATCTAATGACAACTGAAATGAGCTGCGTTCATCGGAGAGTCCAAAACGGTGCCAAAACACCTGAAAAACAGAAACAGAGTCTGCCTAGCCACGTCTCACTCACCCAACGTTGCGCACAGGGAATGTTGTCTCTGTGACATTGTGGACGGCACAGATGGGCAACTGGACAGCAGCTGGGAAGGACAGACAGGGGCCTGGAAGCGTAGCATGCAGGGTGACAGAGAACTCGCCCTCAGCCTTCATAAAGCAGATGCTGTCTTCATACTCCCTCTGCACAGAAAAGCAAGGGGAGACAGCAGTTAAACAGGCTCCATCTTGCAGGTACCGCTGCTCCACCCATGCACACCCACCACCTTCACCTCTGTGAGAGTGCTGGGAAAAAAAATAAATGAGTGACAGAGGCACCAGGAAGACCTCTGTGCAGGAGAGAGCACAGGAAACGCTCAGAAAAGGCTGAGTAAAGCAGTGAGTAAGGTACTCAGGCATACTCCTCACTCTGTCAGGGAACACACAAACACCCTCAGAGAGAGGAATTGAAGACTACATTTGTTTCACCTGACTTGTTTTGATGCAGCTAGATTTCTTTCAGTGTTTTCAAGATACCAATTCAGCTTAAGCGAAGCATGTACAGCCTCTCCTTGAGCTCCACAGGCACAGAAATACTAGTCTTTGATTAAGTGCTTTGTCAGCTAGAGGCCTAAGCAGATAACACACAACTTAAAGATGCAGCGTTGACAGCACTGTGTACAAAGAGCCCCAGGACATCTGCTAACCAGCTAAGAGAAAGGAATTATAAGATACGCGTCTTCCATGCTCCCCATTCATCACCTCTCCCGAGTACCACTTATACAGGTAAGGAGAGACCTCGGGCACTGCAGCACACAGAGTCCTTGCTCTCTCTAAGAAAGGGAACCTCCTGCTCTAGCAACTGATGTGGTGCAGACAAACTATTCGCTGAAAATGGAACAAGGCCAGCAGCTTATTTCATAAAGAGAACACTGAACAGTCATCAGAAAACCATGACACTAAGAGAGCAGAGAGATCATCCGCCTGATGATCACGCTCTGTGGCTAGGACTGAAATACACATCAAAGACATATAGCTGTGGACAAGAGCCTGAGATCAACGTTCAGCCAAGACACACACAAGGAACAAGCTGAAAATCAAGAAAAAGGGCTGGGTAAAAAGAACTATGCCTATTAGAAATAAAGCTTAAAGAAACCCACCCCATCCAAAAGAAGGCAGGTCATTGGCATCTCTTATAAAAAATCAGTAGCCTTTCAACGTACAGGCTTTGGGGTCTTCTGTAAGAAAGCAGACAGTGAGCCCCTCAACCCAAGGTTCTGCACTAAAACCACCCAACTGAGGTTCCCTGGGATCGAGCCAGGTGTGGACAATTCAGGCACTTGATCTTACTGATTACATGGCCAGATGCAGCATGTGAAAAACTGAGAATACTGTTTGTGAGAATCCCTCTCATAACTGGCAAACTCTGCAGAGATATCAGGGGTTAGGGCTCCCTCAGGTGATGAAGATGTGGGGAGAGCAGCAAAGTCACACTGTCCAATCTTTCTATGCTAGAACCTTCCCTAAGGGCTGATTAATTCAAGTGAAAACAAATCAGAAAGAACAAGACGGGGAGAGGCCCACTGCACCCCTTGGAACCCAGCCTGAGCACTGAGAGAATTTTTGGTGTTGCCACTTTACCTTTTCAGCAGGCCGGAAAACGATGGGCAGAGTTAGGGACATACCAGGGCTCAGAGTGATCGACTGTGGAAAAACAGTGAAGAAGAATCGCGTGGAAGGACACCTAGATAATGAAATCAAAACAAGAGGTTTTGTCTGAGGGCATACAGCTGCTGTTAAGTTAGACAGCAGAAAAGAGAATAAAGAATCAAAACCTCCAGACCTCACAATTGGAAGGACTTCACATGCCTGAGCTCAAGGGTACCTTGATAGCAAATCAGCAGAAACAGGGCAGAACCCAGGTGCCCTGGAAACCCATTCCCAGCTCTGAGTATCTGTCCCTTTCTTGAACATTTTACATTCACAGGAAGTGCAGTATAAGCAAAACACACTGGGCAGAAACACTTGAGTTTCAGAGCAGGGAGGGTCACAGGGAGTGCTGGAGTGGCTCAACATCCAGTGGGATTCCCGGGAGCAATGGTTTTAGGACACACTAGTGACTGGCTGGCATACATCCACAATTAAAATCTCACTAGACTGGAAATGCCTCACAGACACAAGTATCAGCAAAACAGAATTTACAAAAAGGCATTTCATTTAAAACACTCCTGCCAGGAACAAGGGCTGTGCTTCTGAATTAGCAGGTTTCTGTCCTGCTACGTAAGTAAGCGTGCATGCGCTGTCTCCAGCACATCACCCAAGGGGAGAGGGGGCAGATGAATCCGAGGAAAGGTGCTAATGTGACTGACACAGCAGGAGGGATGAAGATGCAGTGAGAGTGTGAGGAGTACAAAGGAGAAAGAAACTTCCCACGCACCTGTAGCTCAGCTTCTGGGTTTTCTCATGAACATTTTTCAAGACCAGGTGTTTGATCGTCTCTTTTCCAAGTTCCCAGCCATGCCACCTGAGTGTTTCAGCCACCTCAATGCCCCAGAATATGCCTTTCTTCTTTGCCTTTCTTGCAGATAGCTTAGGAAGTTGCAACGGGGACATTAGCACTTTGGAGCGAGGGAGGGAGGAGAAATCACTCAAACAGCTGTTTCTCTACACTAAAAGTCTCTGACTCTGACAAAAGGACGGGAGGAGCCACCCTGCGGCAAAGCTCCAGGAGACACCAAAAGCCCTGCTCCGGGAGTCCGGAGGGGACACCTCCTGGCCAGAGCTCAAACAACAGATAATAAAAGATGTCATGAACGGGGGAAACAAAGGCTAAAGGGTTTTTTGCTTTTCTCCTCTCCCTGCCCTGCCAGTAAATCCACTCACAACAACGGCACTCTGCTCCATCACTCACCTTCCTGACACAGCCACAGCCCAGCTTCCGAAAAGACTCAGCATTTTGGGGCTCGCTGTGCGCCTGGGCAAGCATCTAAAAAACGAGAGGAAAAGGTCCTCGTGCGTGATGCTCCCGCACCCAGACAGCCCTTGCTGCCAAGACCTGGGCACTCCCAGGGATGCGACAACTCCTCCTCGGGGTGGCACACCTCCCTGCACGGGCCGCAGTATCCCCAGCAGTTTCCCTCCCCGTTTCGCCAGCCGAGGCCAGCCCTTGCCACAGACCCCATGGCACCGGCCGCGACCCCCACAGCCCAGCTCCCCATGGCAGAGCTCTCGGGCCTTTATAGCACAGCCCTGCCCAGCCCACTGCAGCCCCACAGGGACCACCACAGGGCCCTGCCCCGTAGCCTGCCCCCCTAAAACCCGGTATAGACGAGTGTGTCACGGCCCCGCTCCCCGCAGCAAGAGGGAAGGCCCAGGCCTTTACAACCCCACCCGGCCGCCTGGGCCCCGCGCCGCCGCCGCCCCCGGGCCCGCCCGGCTCCCCCAAGCCCTGCCCGGCTCCCTATGGCGCAGCCC
>VZSF01000773.1:23296-35482 GCA_013398295.1 Chionis minor | reverse complement strand
GCGCAGGAGGCAGGTGGGCATTTCCCAGAGATGCAGGGAGCAGATGGGAGGCTGAGGGGGTGCGGGGTCAAGGCTGAGGGGTGCAGGGGGCAGATGAGGGGGGTGGGAAGCAGTGCAGGGGCAGTTGGGGACCAGGAGGAGATGGGGGAGGTCAGGGGGAGGGAGGTGGAGGGGGGAGGGTGGCAGACGGAGGGATGCAGGAGAGAGCTTGGGGGAGAGGGACGATGAGGATGGGTGCAGGTGAGGGAGACAGGCGGAAAGCTGCGTGGGCGAGGGGGTGCTGAGAAGTACGTGGGTGTGCAGGGTGGGTGGGTGAGGAGGCTGTGGGGCTAAGAGGTGGGGATGCTGGGGGATGCAAGCAGGCGTGGGGTGCAGCAAGCTGGAGAGTGCTGGCATAGGGATGGGGTGACACCTTAATGGGACCAGGTCACCCCGAGCTCCTTGGAGCATCCATGACACAAATAACAAGTTGTGGCTGTTGCCAAAAAAAGGCAGAGGGCCAAGACCGGCAAAGGGGCAGAGGGGCACAGGCTGGGGAGCCCTGACTGGTATCCTGGGTATCATTCCCATGGGGCACCACCACAACTGTGGGTCACTCCTGCATCTTCCCCACGCCTCAGGGAGCGGGGACCCTCGTGTGCCCGGTGTGGAGGGCCAGACAGCCCCTCTGGGGCGCACAGGCAACAGTGTGGTGGAGAGTGGGGCTGGCCACATCCCGCAGTGTGGGGAGGGTGCCAGGGCAGAGGCAGGAAGGAGATGCAGCTTTAATGGCATTTGTCGATGTTTACAACATGAGTCATCCGGCTAAGCAGCTATAAATCAGCACCCCAACTCCTCCAGCATCAATCGTGTCCCCTCCTCTGTCCCCCCAGCACTGGATGAGTGCCTGGCTCCTGCAGAAACAACCTCATAAATAACAGCAACAAAACAAACCCTCTTGCAGCCACGGAGGGCCCATGTGCGCCAGGCGCGAGATGAACGCCTCCCATTCATCACTTTAATGGTTGTACTCTGGAAATTAAACCTGTCATGGCCCATCAAGGTGAACGTTTTAAGTCTGTGACATCCCTTCAGCTACCCTCCTCCTTCCTGGCATTCTTTTTTTTTTGTTGTTGTTGCTTTCCTTCTCTCCTTTTCCTCTCTGCCCCTGTCATCCCTGTCGCCCCCCCATCTCACCCCTGCCCTGGTGTGCCCTGCTCCAGCCGGTGGTCCTCTCCGTGTTCCCCTGCTGCTGGAGGACTAGGTTATACATTGGGTGGTGGATGTCTTTAGTCCTGAAGCTCCTGCAGCCACGGGGTGGCATCAGCCAGCATCCTAGAGCCCAGTCCTGCATGCCAGCTGGGGGGGCACAGCTCCCCTGGGGCAATGGGTCTCTCCTGCCCCGCTGTCCCCACAGGGAATGACAGGCAATCGGGTACCACCCTTTCCTGCTTCTTCCTCCCTGCCTCCTTTCCTTTGCTGTCTTTTTTTCCCCCTTCTCCACATTTATTCCTCTCCTGTTCCATTTTACTCCAACCATTGCAGGCTCCTGGTACCCTGGGGCAAGTGCTCCACCCTTCCCAGGACCAGAGCTCCCCCCTCGGGCAGTGCCAGGGGTCCAGACACCTCCTGCGTGGGCGGCGCGGCACTGCCGTGCCCTGTGCTGGGTGGCCTGGGGACGGGGGACCTGGGCACCGAGGATGCCACACACCCAGGGGCAAGCTGCTGGGCTGCCAGCCGCCACAGTGGGTCACTGTTACCTCACACAGGACCGTCGTCTGTCCGTCCGTCCGTCCGTCCATGCATCCATCCATCCCCATATTGCTCTCTCCTGTCATCCGCTTCCCTTGTCCATCCCCGTGTCCCAAAAGCATCGCATCTGTCCCCCTGCCCTAGGGTGCTGCCCCATGGCAGCCCCAGCCACTGCCAGGCGTTTCCCAGCCCTGCGAGGTGTGACAGCCCCACACCGACGCTTACCTGTCCCATCCCTCGGTGACCAGCTGCCGGAGGTGACCTGTTGCTCCTGGGGGGCTGCTGCACCCTCGACAGCTCCCACCCCTACAGCGTGTCCCAAGTGCAAGCTGCCCTCCCTGCCACCCCCAGGGGACAGAGCATCACAGCCCAGTCTGCCCAGCTCCTGCAGTCCTACACGCACCGGGGTGGTGAAGCAGGGTTGTCCCCCGACCCCGGGCTGAGGGAGGTGTGGAGAAGCTAAGCATTGTGGGGCTGGTCCCTCTGCCTGCACGGCTATCTCAGCATCCCCAAGGGGTGACCCAGAAAGTCTTGCCAGGACCCCCTGACATCCTGAGGACAAGGGCAGCCTGCTCGCTTAGGGGAGTCAGGGCTTAACCCTGGCGCTTCTAGGGAGATGGCAGAGGGCATCTGCTGTCATCCTGCTCCCGGATGTTGATTTGAGCCCAGCCAGAGTGAGCAGAGGATCATGAAATGAGCCCAGAAGGGGACGGAGAGGGGTTCAGACATCGCCATAGGAAAAGGGAGGGGGTGGGTGGGCTCACAACATCATTGAGCCCTCACAAACAGCCTGAGCACCACCCTAGACCCAGGAGGGCTCCATGCTCACCTCACCTCAGGGCAATGCCACACCAATGCAGCCAGGCTGACTGCAACGTGGAAACCAGCACCACTGCAATAGCGAATTTATCAGCTCTGCTTTCCAGGACAGCTTAATTTTGCCCAGCAAAGCTCAGACTGCACCAAGGGTGCTGCAAGGAGGCAGGGCTGGCTGGCATGCATCCTGGGCATCCTCCCTCCCAGCCCTTCATGCCACCAAGGGGAAGTGCAGCCGGCATCACACAGGGATGTGCTGCTCCAGGCAGTGTCATATCTGCAGGAAAGGGGCAGTGCACAGTCAAAGAAGGGTCTGGGGTCTGTCCCCTCCAGCTGTAGTGGCAGGCTGCCAGATGTGCGGGTCTGCTGTCCCCACCCAGTTCCCCAGGGACCCTAACAGGGCAGCACGGTGGCAGGAGGGGGGCAGAGCCTCCTGTCCCTTAAGAAGCAGCACAGGCATCCGGATAACATCTTTATAGGGGAGGGATGTGGGGACTCCCCCAAGTACACACAGAAGAATAATTACGAGTTAAATAGGATCCAAACACACATAAGTTAAAGGGGGGCAGGTGCCCTGCAGCCCCCCCTGCTCCACCTGGGCACAGTCTGTGTCTGTCAGCAGGGAGAACCCCGACATCGCAGCCCAGCCCCTCTCCCTGGCCGGCTTCATCCGCTTTTCACAACACAGAGCCGATCTTCCTCTCCATAGTGCCCATCTCCTCCTCCTCCTCTTCTTCTTCCTCCTCGCCCCCCGAGCAGGAGGAGTCTGGGCTGTAGCCCAGCTCGGCAGTGCTGCGGTGCAGGAAGCCCGAGCTGGTGCTGCGCCCCATGAACTCGGGGCTTTCGGCAGCCTGTCCCTGGGGCTCGCTGGGGAGCAGCTTCTCGCAGGCTTTGCTGAGCCCTCGTTGCTTCTCGGCCTCCACCTGAGCCCCCTGCTCCTTGGCTTTGCGGCTCCGCTTCCATTTCATGCGGCGGTTCTGGAACCAGATCTTCACCTGTTGAGGGAGAGCCCCCAGGGGAGAGTGTGTCCCCCTGCCCCATCCTGTCCCCACTCACCCCCTCACCTTCCCTGCATCAAGGGCTCGCCCCAAAAAGCCTCTTTGTTGCAGGGCATCCCGCAGTGCTGTGGGTCTGTGCAAGGAGGCTGAGGGTGTCATGGGGAGAGGAGTACCCGGGAGGCTGCTCCCTTCCCCCTGCCCAGCCTCTGTGGGCAGGGGACAGAGGAGACCAGCAATCCCCCAGGATGCCCGGGGTGGGGGTGGGGGGGGACAGGGAAAATTAAAAGAGGAATTTCATCCCCACAAAAAAAGCCTTCCCACAGGGCAGGGAGGGAAGGGAAGGCTCTGAAATCTAAGTTTGGGGTGCCAGGTACAAAGAGAAGCAGTATTTCTGGGGTACCCTTCACAAGAGGTGAGCCTGAAGCCCACTAGGCATGTCTCTGCAGGAGATGCCCTGGAAAGGGATGCTGATTGGGGCAGTAGGATGCAGGGCTGATGGCAGCCAAGTGAGGGGCATCAGCATTGCCCATGACCTTGACTTCCCACCCTGCAGTGCAGCCCCCCGGTGCCATCTTCCATCCCCCCAGGACCCAGGTACCTGTGTCTCAGTGAGCATCAGTGACGTGGCCACCTCAAAGCGCTTTGGTCTGGACAGATACTTGTTGAGCTTGAACTGGTTCTCCAGCTCCAGGAGCTGCTGGCTGGTGAAGGCTGTGCGGGGCCGACGGCACTTCCCCATCAAGCCGGACTGCGGGGTGGCTGCAGGGCAGCCGGTGGGCGGGGGTCAGGGGGCAGCAGGGCTGGGGGGGAACATTCCCTCAGCAAGCCTGTGATGAGAAGGAAGGCGAGCGTCTCTTCCATCATCTCCCGCCCCAATAATGGCTTTATTGCCTGCCAGTGAGATACGTTATCAGGCTTCGGTGTGCAACTGGGATCAGTCCTGTGACTGAAATTAAACCTCCTTTTTTATTGCCGGGCCATGCAGGTGGCTGCCCAACTGCCAGGGGCTGCGGCGGCAGGGCTGCCCGTGAGCCCCGCTATCTCGCCCGCAGCCCTTGAAGGCAGCGCAGTGCTGAATCAGGATTCTGTGGGAACAAAGGGACCTTTGAGAGGTCCAGTGTGGGGTGGCTGCCGCGCCGTGTTTGATCCCCGCTTATCTCCTCTCCGCTGGCTTTATTGTCCCCCCGGGGTTCAATTTTACGGCTTCTCCCAGCACGGCAGCTGCAATCAAACCCAGAGGTTTGCAGCTGGGAGTAAAGTGCCCAAGCGACACTTGGGTGTGTGGGAGAGCATTAACTGGAAAGGTCCTTGGTGAGTCACTGCCACCGTGCCTCGGAGGGGGGGATGGAGCATCATGGCCCCAGAGATGTCCTGCTTGGCGAGGGTCGCTAGGCTTACCCTTTTTGCGGGGCATGGGGCATCATCGATGTTATCTCCCTCAGATTCCAGCTTTGATCCTGACCTGCCCATCTCCCAAAGTGTCCACTGAGCCCTTCACAAACACAGCAGTGACGCACGAGGCAGGAATTTATGAAGGGGGCATTAACTGATCACAGTCCGGGTTTGGTCCCAAGTACCTGGATGCTGGGTGGGAAGGGTCAAATAGGCAGAGCCCAGGCTGGGCTGGGGCTCTGCAAACTCCTCATGCAGGCAGGAATGGACACAACCCCTCCTGCATCCACAAACCCACTGTGGCAGGAGAGACAGCCCGTGGGATACCCCCTTGCAGCCACTGGCCAGTTAAGTTAGGGAATCAATAGAGCTGTGCTGATGGCTCTGACACGCACATGGTGCATTATTTTGCACACAAAACATATTCAGGGCTAAAACCAAATGAGAGCCTAGGGCTAAAACCAAATGAGAGCCTCAAAGGATTGACAGGACAAACATGAATGTCAGCTGAAAGATGGCTCAGACCTGCAGAGCTCGGCCATGGCTCTGGTTGTACAAATCCTTGGCAGAGACGTGGCACCAAATGGACCCTTCTTTTTGCTAAGGAAAGGAGGTGCCACAAGGACCGACACCTGCAGGGATGGGGCAGCCCAAGCTAAGACCCCTTGCAGCTCCTCGAGGGGGAAGGCCAGAGATGCGTCAGAAAGAACCAGAGGAGAAATTCATTCATTCCATGTTGGTGGGGAGCTCAACACAAAGCAGACCCAAGCAGGGTCCAGCAGCTGGAGGGCTCCGGCACCCAGGAAGCACCCTTTGCTGCCAGAGATAGGAGGGTGCACCAGGGCACTCAGTGCCTCAGTCCCTCCCTGAAGTGGGGGCTACACCGAGCGGGCTGGCTGTACTGGGTCAGGGAAGGGTCCCTCTGAGCAGGTCCTCTTTCTGGGCATGGTATGTAGAGGATGCTTTGGGAAAAGAGAAGGGAAGAGGATGTGTCCACATCCCAGCATCCAGTAATCTAGGACTTCTGTGCTTTCTGGAGTTGGAAGCTGTTGTGCCGGGGGTGTAGAAATATATTCCCAGCCTGAATTCCCCACCCCAAAGCAGAGAGCCCAGGGCTCAGTCCTAGGGCACTGCATCCTGGCTCTGGGGAGCACAGAAATCCTTCAGACCATCCCGAAAGGCTCCTCTGTGCCTCCTCCTGCAAGATCAGATGTGGCCAGAATAAAAACAGATGTGGGAAGAATGGAAGTACCAAAGTGAGTCTCAATCCCCAAAACAGAGGAGTTCAGTCCGTCCAGCTTCAGAGGATTCTGGAAGGCAACTTGCTTTAACAACATTCCCCCTGAGGGACTCGCTCTTCCCCAGGTAAGATGCTGAGGACTGCTTAGTCTAGCAGGGAAAAGAACAGTAAGTTTGCCCAAAATCCAAATAAATCTGAAGGGAATATGTCCCAAATAACTGCCAATGCAGGGGACTGACCGCTGAAGCATGGTCCCTCTGCCAGCCCTGGGTTCCCCATCTCAGCGTCTCCAATTAAGGCTCAGCGCAGTGGTGTCCATGACAAACCTTGTAAAGACCCTGACTTCCCTGGAAACTCACCTTGTCTCCTGCCCCGGTGCTGACAAAACAACCCTCAAACCCCTCTGGGGTGTTGTCATGCAGTTCAAGCCACCACCAGTCCAAAGCCCAGCCTCCACAGGCATTGCTAGCCACCTAACCTGTCACCTCCTCTGACAATACACCATTCAGCAGCTGCTATTATCCACCACCACTGCTCCCCATGGGGACTTGTTCAAGATTCAGCCTGCAGATGAGATGGGGTGAGCCCAAACCAGCACAGCTTTAAGGTCCACCTGACCTGCAGCTACTCACAGCAGCAGCTCAGCGTGGACCTGAACCACCAACACCTCTGGCCTCAGACCTGCTGTCAGCTTCCCCGAAGGGCTCTGGCTCCTTCGTGTGGGGAGAGCACGGAGGAAGAGGGTCTGCAATTTCTCACTGGGGAAGGAGCAAAGGGAGGAGGAGGAAGCGGTGTGTTAAGGTATGAGGCAGGTGCCAGTCTCCCATGCAAAGATGAAACAATGTCTTGTGGCTGCTGGTAGCTCCAGCCTGTCCTTCCAGTGTGCTTGGTGGAGTCCTGTCCTCCTTTCCTATCCTGTGGCAGGCTACCACATGGACACGGACAGCACCCTCCTGAGGGATGCTGAGGGAGCACCCTCTAGGGCTCACCTCCAGTCCCTACCAGCAGACCTACTAACCCATCTCCATCACAACCATCATCCTGCAAAAAGAACAACCCTCCAGGAAGGTTTCCTCCCCTACCCAGCTCCTACCAGAAGACCAGCAACTGCCTCAGCATCACACCTTTGATGGCCAAAGGATTTCCTATCTGCTGAGCCATCTCCTCCAGTGCTACATCCAGGATCATAGCTCATCTTAACATCCCTTCAGCCTGGTAGGGCTCGGACCCCCTGATGGGTGCCCAGCATTTGGCTGCAATATCAGAAAATAAATTGCTTGGCCTGGAGCCGGGAATGCCCTCCGAGTATGAGGCCAGGAGCTCTTCAAGGCAGCTGCCTCCTGGATAATTAGATAAAGCTTATAAAGAATTGTTGGTTTATTTGATACAGTTCCGTCTACTTGATAACAAGGGTAATCCTAGGTTGATATTAACCGACTTGGTTTTAATTTGGTTTGTTTAGCTATAGTTCACTTAACTTTGTGGGCTAGGAGATAAAGAGAGGAAATTAGCACTGTCTGCTTTGGAGGTGTTTCTCTAGACGTCAGGGCTGGAAGAGGGAGAGGTGGTCTCACCAGCATCAGGGCCATCACCAGAGGCTTCTCCTGGCCTGCTGGCAGCCCTGACCATTGTCCATGGGGCAGCATGTGTAAGGGCACTTGCTACTTCTGCCAGCCCCTTGCTTGCTCCACCGTTGACCCCTGATTGCTGCTTGCCAGCTGTTTTCCAACCCGTGTTTTCCGCTGACAAAGGACTGCTGTGCACCTGGTGAGCCTTGGAAGGCATCGCTCTTTGAAACAGTTTGCTATGACTTGTCTTGCCCACTCTCCTAGCCCGGCACAGCCTGCCAGCCAGCTCTCTGCCACCACGGGCAGGAGCTGGCCTGAGCTCCAAACCATCAAGGCGGTGAGTGGGTGATGCAGTGTCCCAGAAAAGCTGTCTGAGCACCAGGTCACCCATGGGGAATCCTTTGCTCCTCCTGAGAGCCGGCAGGCTGTATCTCACCACTCCTACAACTCTCCTCCATGGCAGGTGCCTGCACTTGGCTCCCACCGTCACGCTGTGCTTCCACACTGCTAGCCAGGGCAAATAAATCACAGCTCCCAAAAATACTGATAGGCACGGCACCCCAGTGCCAAACGCTCCCTCCGTGCAGTTCAGGTGCCCAAAGCCCCACGACAGGGATCCAGCCTGGGAGCAGCGGAGCCAGGGCAGGCAGCATCCCGCCGGCTGCAGCGAGGGCAAGCCTGCTCCTGCGCTCAGGTCTTCCTGCCCAGCCCTCTCACTCCGCATTGCAGCAGAGGCAGTCAGGCTCCGGCTGCGGCTCCACAGAGGAAGGCATGGCACCTGCTTGCACCGCAGCGGGAGCACTTCTCTGAGCAAGCCCAGCAGCCAAGCCCGGGCCAGGCTCCTAAGGGTACCCGCTGCCTCAGACCACCTCCCCAGCACCCTACCTCCCCCGCATGCGAGTGAGAGCAGGGCGAGCACATGCAAAGCCTCCCCATGGAGCTTGTGGCTTCAGTTCAGGGACTGTCCTGCTCCTTCCCCCACCCTGAGTGTCCCCAGGAGACCAAACTAGGCTGTGCCCACAAAACACCTCTACGCAGGCCTAAAGAAGGAATTAATGATTTAGTCCTGGAATCTTCCATAAATAAATCACAAGGGTGAGCTCCCTCCGGGATGTCCCAGAACGTGTCCTAGGAGGCTTTTAGATGCTTCTTTCTCATATATCTGCTCACTGCTAGCCGGAGAGCTAGACGTGACCAGCACCAGGACAAGAAATGCTTGTGCTCAGTCGCTCTGGAAACCTCAGCCGGGCAGATCTGTCCATCTGTCTATCCTGGGTGATGGGACAGGGCACCCAGGAACCACGTGCAGCCCAGAAGCCCTGTGCCAACAACAGAAGGCTCCTGCTCAGCTCACCACCTTCCTCAGAGAAATGAGGAAGGGCTTGGCAGCGGCATGTCCTAAGCAGGACACAGGTGCCCTTTCCTATCCTTGCATACCCATGCCGCTCTCCCCATCCCCACACTATGGCCAGCACACTGGGGCAATGAGAGCCCAGACACAGCCATAACATGCAGCTGGGGCCAGTCCTGGTGACTACAGGGCAAGGCATGCTGCAAAGAGCCCTGCTTTCGGAGCTTGCAGTGAGCCCACGAGAGGAAAGGCACACTTGAAAGCACATACTTGAGAATCCAAATGTTCCCAGTGGACTGAAACAAGGATCTGAAGATGGACGAGGAACAGAGTCTGATAACACTGTCTACATGGTGGTGAAAATAACAGGAGACAAGGACCAGGATCCCTGGGAGAACAAGTACGGAGAGAAGAATAGACCCCAAGCTGAGCATAAGTCTTCCAAGTCAGAAGTGATGTCCATGGGGAGGTACAGGCAGGTAGAGCAGTTGCAAACACACAGAGCTTCACCCTTCTGCTTCAGGGAGGCATTAGCTCAATCTCTGCGTCCAGCTTGGTCCCTCTGCTTTGGGACAGGAGGACATTTGGAAGAAAACCCTGAAAGCAGTCAGGATGGAAACCCAGCTTGGAGGAGATGGAAGCAGCCGGGCTGTGTAGCGGGGGACAGAGAAGGCTGAAATGGACCTACGGAGCCTCCTCATGTGCAGACCAGGCAAGCAAAGAGAACAGAGGGTTATATGCTGTGTTTGGCATGACAAATTTGGGGAGAAAACTGGAGCAAGAAAAGCTTCACAACAGGAAAATTCCTGAAGTATGAGACCAGAGAGCCTGAGGAGAGACAATCCCATGGCAAAGGGCTCCCCAGAACTGGGAATTCCAATTTAAGTATCTACACCTTTGGCAGCTTTTGCTGCATCCTTATTACACCTCCACATGCCTCCTTTGCCTCTACTCTGCTTTGGGCTCTCCAGGGCCCAGTGCACCAACACTTGGGTCAGAAACTGCTTTTCCTCTCCTGAGCTATCCCAGGAGCCCAGCTCAGTGCTTCCCACAAGACTCATTGACATGCTGTTCCCATGCATCCTAGCACAGCCCAAAAGCTTCCTCCACAAGCTGTTCTCATGCCCATGATTTGGGATTTGTCTCCTTCCAATAGGGTTTTGGAGACAACCAGCTCTGGAATTGATCCTGCACTTGAGAGGGATGTGTCTGTTGACACACAAATATCTCTCCATTATCCCAGCCAGAAGTTGAGCTCAGGACATAGGGGCAAGTAGAGCAGTGTGACCCCACTGTGGTGAAACACACTCCTGCGTGATGATGTATGATCTGGACGCTGAGACACACTAACAGATCCAGACCCTGCAAGGACAATGTGGCCTCTGCAGAAGAGCAGGAAGGTGTTTCGCCACCAGCAAACAGAGATTTCCTCCCCCCCCTCCAGTTCTTAATGGCATGCTTGAATAGTGCACACAGCCTGTAGCACCAGAAGCTCGTTCCACACCCTTAGGTGCCACCACCACTTCACAGCCAGGTCTATCTTACACTCTGCAGAGATCCAGGGAAAGCAAGGGCAGCCCGGGGTGGTGAACAGCCTCTTTGATTTCAATCTGCACCAGTGCAATTTGAGGAAGGAGCAACAAATGGCATGTTTCATCTTAATTGTCCATTTTTGTGTTATCATTCATCTCACCAATGTATTAATTAACTGACTTATCCAGCCATATTTATTTATTTTATTTTAAATGGGCTCCCTGGTTATTCAGATGCTAAACTCACCTAATAAATCCGGATACGCTGCTGGGGGTTTATTAACAAGCCACTCTCCATTTATCACCCACTGGCCCCATCTTTGTGGCCACCAGACCCCCACTCACCCCTAGCACAGGGCAGGGTCTGGGTCACACCGCCGGCGTGCCAGTGGCAGACCCCGGAGGGCCAAGAGCCTGAAGCCGGTCCTTGTGCCGTCCGTGCCCTGCAGGACCCCCCTTCCCTCCACGGCCCGGCATTGCCCTGCAGGACCCGGTGCCTCCCCGCAGCCTTGGCCGTGCCCACCGCGGAGGGGCTGCCCCCTCCTCGCACGCCAGGAGTGTCCGGGGCCGGGCTGGAGCCGAGCACGCCGCCGAGCTGCCCGGTTCCCCCGGAGCCGGCTCATCGCCCCCCAGAAGCCGAGCGCGGCGGCGGGCAGGGACCCGGAGCCCCGACCCTTCCCCGGCCCGGGGGCTCGATCCGGCCGCGCATCCCTCCGCACCCCAGCCCCGGCGGGCGGCCCCCACCGCAAGGACACGGGCGAGTTCGTTCCCAGCCACACCGGTCGGGATTTATTCGTTTCCCGGTGCCGGTTCCGGCCGCCGCTTCCTTATTTTCGTTTCCTTCCCGCCGCGGCGCAGCCGAAGGAGCGGGCGGCGGCCGTGCGGGGCTGGCCCGGCCCGGCAGCGGCTCTCTTCGGCCGGCACCGGGGCGGGCAGTGCCCCGCGGGGCCGTCCCGCAGCACCCGGCCGGGGCAGGGCGAGATTTCGCCCTTCATGCTCAAGTTTCCGGGGCCCCGCAGCCCCGGGGGGTCTCCGGAGCGCTGGTCTTGCCCCTGCCTCCCCGTGGGACCCCCAAACCCGCTCTGGTTGGGGAGCGGGTCCAGGCGCAGCAAGAATCCCGCATTGGGGTCAGCCCGAGGGCTCGCCGTCCCCGCCGGGCTCCCGACTCGAAACGCCGGGGAGCCGCGAAGGGGCGGCCCCGAAGAGCCTCAGCCCTCCGGTCCCCGAAGGGACTTGCACCCCGTTGTGCTGGCGGGGGCCGGGCGGGGCAGAGCCCCCCTAACCCGGGGGTAGGAAGGGGCGAGAGCCGCGTCCCGCCGAGGGGAGAGTCGGTTCCCGGGTCACTCACCGTGGAAGTCGGAGAGCCTCGGCACCAGCATCCCGGCTCGGATCCAGTGCTCCAGCGGGAAGGAGCCGGCCACGGCCGCCTTCATGTGCTCCGCGCCGGGCGGCGGCAGGTGGGGGATGCCGGTGTAGGCGAAAGCGGGGTGCTGGCCCCCCAGGGCCGGCAGCGGGTACACGGCGGGCGGGTAGAGGGCCGGCAGGGCGCCGAGCCCGG
>VZSF01000773.1:0-22954 GCA_013398295.1 Chionis minor | reverse complement strand
GGTCCCGGCCGGGCTCCCCGCCGGCCTCCTTCCTCCGGCTTCCTCATCTCCCGGCCACGGCAGCGGGGACACCCAGGGTCCTGCCCGGACCTCTCTGCCCCTTCCCCGGCCTCGCAACACAGCCCAGCCCAGGTCCGCACCCAGGGAGTCCCCCCCGCCTGCAGGACCCGCTGCCCAGGGCGCTGAGACCATCGTCCTGACCCAGAGCCGATCTCACTTTCCTTAGAGCCGCTCGGTGCGGAAGCAGGACTGCGGTTGCAGTGGCTGGAGGAGATCTGGAGAGACTAGACAGATTTCGGCACACGTAGGCAAAGCCCTGGCTCTGCAGAGCCCACAGGCACTTGTGGGGCAGAGTGGCTGCTTGGGAGGGCAGGAGAGGGTCTCACTCGTCGGCAGACTCTTCTGCACCCCACACACCGGGAATCACCAGCAGGGAATCACCAGCAGTGCCCAACTGTGTCATTTGCCATTGCACCACTCTGGGCCAGGGAGATCCTGTGGCCCTGCTGGATACACACAGGGGCCACCACCCTGCGTCACCCATGTCTAAGATGCCAACAGAGCGGGCACCTACAGGCATTTGCCCAGTCCTATGTTTCCCAGGCAAGTCACAGCTTGGAGTGGCACCAGGGAAGGGCAGGGAGGAAAGCCTTGGCTGGTCTGGAAGACGTGGGTGAACAGGAGCAGAGCTGGCCCAGACCCCCTGGCATTGGCCTTCAGGGAGAGGCAGAGTGCATGCAAATGAGTCTGTGGTCTCTGGCATCTGACGTCTGTGTCCGTCTGTCTCTGTGTCCCACCTTTTTATGTCAGGCTGACACAAGACAAGCCTCTGCTTGCTTGTGTCCAAAGACGGGTCCTGCTCTTTGGAAGGCAAGTGAAGCAGACGCTATTGTCCTGCCTAACTATTATAATGGCTAAAGGGAGCTCTCAGCCCTGTATTTCTTCCCCGTTCAGTATTTCCAGCATTGCTGTATTCCCCAAGCAAGAGATGGGTCCACCCCCCTGTGTCCCACCGAGGCTGTAAGCAGATGCCCAGGGAGGAGAAAGGCAGGAGGCACGTGGGACCCCCCTCAGCCTCCCGTGCTTTCTCTGCTCAGTAACCCTCTGGGCTCCTCTTCCCTGTGCCTACCTAGTCTGGTCTGGAGCCTGCTGAGCTCCTTGCACGCACATCGCCCCACTGCAAGGAGCTCCAAAGGTCCCATGTGTGGGACAACTTCCTCCTTCCCTTGCCCAAGCCCAGCTCCCACTGCCTTCACTGGGTGGCCCCAAATCCTTGTACAGGAACAGACGTGCAACAGTACTTTTCCAGCTGCCTCCCTGGCAGGGAGGAGGGCAGAAATCAGCCCCACGGGTAGCCCAGGAGGGGATTTGGGGTGGATGCCACCCCACAGTAACATACCCTATTGGACAGAAGGTACTGAACGCGGAGCAGTGTCCCTTTCCACCCCCAGCACCCCTGTA
Organism: Chionis minor; assembly: GCA_013398295.1. Lineage (NCBI taxonomy): Eukaryota > Metazoa > Chordata > Aves > Charadriiformes > Chionidae > Chionis > Chionis minor. The sequence continues at coordinate 21,493 of VZSF01000773.1, read as the reverse complement.
CCTGCTGCTGTACCCTGTCTCCCCCATCAGGGAGGCTGGAGGGCTCTTCCCCACCCTCCTACGCTTCCCCCCTACCATCCACCTCTGCTTTCCCCAGGCAGAAGCCAACGTTCCTGCCAAGCAAAAGGATCCCGAGCCCTTTCCCTCTCCCCTCAGGTGAATAGCCAGCCTGCCAAGCAGCAGGTGTGCGCAGGACAAGATTTGGGGAGGAATGGAGCAGCCTGGCTCCCAGGCGCAAGAGAAAACTGCAACAACTATCCAGGGAACAGAGGGCCCAGCAGAGGTAGGGCAGCTCTTCCACTGCAGGTCAACAGCCTGCAATGGGGACAGTGACAAGGGAGGAGCCGCTGCTTCCTTATCTGTATCCCCAGGGGTGGCTCCGAGGTTTGAAATGGCTCGTTAGCTTTGCACGGGGAACATGCCTTGGGACCTGGGGCAGAGATTGAGGCTGGTGGACTGGGACAAAACAGAGAAGTCGCCACGACAGTGACCGCCACGGGATGGCAGCTGGTCAGCCCAGGAGAGCCCAGGTAACCCCTGAGACCGTTTGTGACTGTACCCACTGTAGCTCAGGCAGCAGGAGCAGGGCTTGAGTGAGACTTGTTCGGGGGTCTGGGTCACAGCCCCAAGTCACAGCCTTATTGTCCTCATGGGAGTCCCCTGCGCTACCCATGGAGGCTCTCCCGAGACAAGAAAATCCTCCAAGGATCAGCAGCCCAGGCTGATTCCCAGTTCACTGACCCCAGGGTGACGCGAGTAGAAGCAGCCAAGCTGCAACCTTTGAATTGCACAAGCAAGAAATTTTTGCAGACACCAGTCATAAAACCTGGGTGGAAACATCACTATAGAGACATCTAGGAAAATCATAGAGAGAGTTTCCTCTTCCAGGTTAGTCAAACCCAGACACTCGGACCCTGCAAGAGGGTTGTCCGGGGCTGGAGCAGCCAACATGCAGCCCACACCTCGCAGGGCAGAGCGCCAGAGCCCCAGTCTGTGCAGAGGAGAGCCCTGCCAGGCGGTGGCCAGCAGAAGGGGCGGGATGCAGGCGGTGATAGATGCCAGGGTGCTGATGAGTTCACAGTCTTCAGGGTCATCAATCAGATCAGAGCTGGATTAAGGTGTCTGAGGTCTGATTAGCTTCATTTCCCGCCTCAGGAAGGAGGGAACTCTCTTCGCCATCCATCAGGTCCTCTGGTGACAGATCACCTGGTTGCTAACTAGATCTGAGGACTGTAATAAGTGAACATGACTGTTGCCTGGCCCCTTACCTCTGCCCGTCATCCTTCCTCCACAGGAAGGTCTCCACAAAGGATCTAAGGCAACCCTGAACATCAGAGACAGGTAGCAGAACTCACCGTATCAGCCAGAGAGACAGCTCGTTCCCACAGCCTGGCAATGCAGGGCACTATGGACAGAAGCTGCCCCAGGAAACCACGCCAGTTCAGGAGGAGATGGAGTTTAAGGGGGGATGTTCTCAGCCAGCACAATATTGCTTCCAGTGCTCCCACAGCTCACCCTGTGCTGTTACCCCAAGGCCTCCTCTGCTCACCCAGTGGCAGCAGAGCCCTCCCAAGGTGAGCAGCTCTGTGAAACAAGCCAGCAAACACCGCCTTGCTGCTGTGGAAGATCTTGGACACAGCCAGGGTAGATCTCCTGAGCCCCATACAGAACTAGATGGACCAGTTTGAAGCACTGAACCAGCCAGGTTGCTTCTCCCATCTCCACATCGCTTGCTGACTCAAGCACACTCCACCAGCATCTCCATTTGTCCCCTGCCTGATGCACCTCATGTTGACTTGGCCCTAAAGGTGCCTCCACACTTAATCTCTTAGCCTACTCATCTCCAGCAAGTGAAGACCAGTGGGAGATTCGTGCTGCCCAGGCAGCAGTGAGGTTCCTCAGCTCCCTCACTGCTCTGGGAGGGCCCTGATCCCAACATTCCTCACTGGGCAATGGGGAGCATCAGGAGCACTCAGATAGCCATGGGCTTCCTGGGACTCTTTCATTCACCAGACATTTTGGGGGGGATTTTCTGGATGTGCCTCAGCTGGATGTTCAGAGCCCAGTCTTCCTTCAGCCACCTGAAAACAGCAGTCACAACAGCACCTGTGTGGGTGTACGTAAGGCATGTCAAGCCTTTTATTGCTGATGTGAAGGTGCCCAGCTAGACAACTGGAGCTATTTTTGCTGTATCTTGCCTCAGATGGATTGTCTCCACGCAGGTTCCATCCACATGAGGTCAAGCAGCAGGAGTCAAACTATAAGGCCACCCACATGGCCACCAAGGACATCTGGCTCTGGTGCACACAAGTTCTCAGCATCTGTAGATACCCACAACACTACCTACAGCAGTTAACACACTTTCCCAAGCTGTCACCAGCAGTGCCTGAGCTCTCAGATACGAGCCATGGGGGTCACAGGTAGTATTTGGGAGCACAATTCAGTTTTATAGCCCTGTCACTTCCTCAGTGTCACCTTGGGAAGGAACGTAACGTCCCTTAGCAAACCCAACTACCCCAAGATCAAAGTCAAGGGTGCCGAAGAAAATCCATACCCTGATAAAAAGTTACCGACTGGGACCAGACTTCTATTTTCCCAGGATCAAGTCCTTATCCCAGACATCATGAAGACATGACCCATGCTGGGCCTGTGTCTTGATTTCTATCTAACCTGTCATTTTGGCTATTCCTAGGTACGCAACTGGTCCTTCTGGTGGGTTTTGGTCACCTCCTCCCTTCAGTCAGTAGAAGTTACCTTTCAGACAGACCGGTGCAGGAACCGGTGTGCTTAGCCCATCCCAGACAGGTGGCAGGCACCCCAATTTCTGCCCAGGCTATAGCTTTTAAGCCTTCCTTTTAAGCTCCCTGTCCCCAGGATGGCTGTACCCACTTGCTAAGTATCAACGACTCCCCAGGTCACAGCCCCCAGAGCTTTCCATCTTTAGAAATTACTTCCCTGTGAGAACCCTACAATGCAACAACCTTGTTTAAAGCATCTCTCAGGAAGCAGTGGATCTTGCCGTTCTGGCCCTGGTGCCTCAGATCACCTTGCAGCACTCCAAAGTCCCAAGCCAGCTAGTGGAGAAAGACAGCCCAGAAGCATCGCTGATGCTGGAGATACAGCCTGTAAGCCTGCTCATGGGCATTTTCCCAGCCATTCCCCCATGACAGGGGCTGTAGAAGCATCCCACTCTCATCCATGCTCTGCAGCCTCCAGTGCAGGCTGAGCCCCTGCTGAGAAGCACCGGGTGTAAGAGCCCCTGGTCTGCTCCAGTCTGGGGTGTCCCAGGTTTTGTGGGAGCCCTGACCACTGCCTGCCTGCAGCAGGATGCTGTCCTTCTTCCCCTACCCCTTGCAGCAGGGCCACCCGCTATCTCTGGAGTCTGGGAAGTCACAGGAGGCTGGTGGGGAAGGTAAATAAACTGCCAGCCCCGTGGTGATTTGTAGCTAAATGAACAGTTGAAGTCACCTGCAAGTGGCCTGGGGCCCATTAACCAACCAGATAATGGCTTTTAGTCAGCCCCATAGTGGTGGGAGCTGAGCCCAGCCTGCATCAAACCTGGCACTGCCAGCCCTGGACTGCTTGGTGGCCATCCCCTCTGCAGAAACACCAGCAGAAGTGTCTGCACCACTGTTGTGGAAGCAGAGTGGCCATCTGCAGAACCCCACAGACATGCTTGCAGAGCTCCCCATCTCTTCAGGGGTCTCGCCCTGCACCAGTCATGGCAGGAGACAAGTGCGAGGCAAGTTGCCAAAGCCACCTCCATGCCGGCTCCTGGGGATGCTGTGCTCAGGAACCACCATGCACTACACCTCTGCCCTGTCCCTATCCACATCCCCTCCCGTGGGGGTCTGCCCTGCTCCTGCCCACCCCCGGGACCTCTGAGCCAGTCACAGGCTCCTGAGGGCTTCTCCGTCCTGGCACATCAGGCAGCGATCCACCCTGGGAGGCAGAAGTCCCCATCCCTCCACCCCCTGCCACTGCACAGGCTTTGTGGGGTGCACAGCTTCCCCTGCCCGCTTGCCCCCCAGCCTTCACACCACCCTCCGCAGCATCAAGCCCTGGGTACCTGCCCTGAGCGAAGGGGTTAATAGGCAAAGCAAACATGGCTCTGTCCCTCCCAGACAGGCCTCCTGCAGGGATTTCTGAGCAGCTGTTTATTTAGCCAAGCAATTCCTCAAATAAGCAGCCACCTCTCTGATGGGACATGGCAAGGCTGAGCAGAAAAACATTTTAACAGCTCCCATCCTGGAGCTGGAAGGGGGGGTGGTGGTGGTGGCAAACTTGGCATGGGAAGGCTTGTGGGGCAGGGAGTGTGCCTGCCCCCAGCAGAAACAGCCAGGGCAGCTCTGAAGAGTCACACCTGATCCCAGCACACAGCCACTGCAGAGGGCTGGGGCAGCTGCATCCTGCAGGATCAGGCCATACAGCTGCAGGGGATGCCCTAGGACTCCCCTCCAGCAGCTGTTGGTTCAGCTTCCTGGGACGCAGAGGTGCTCAGACTTGGGGACAGCCAGCTTGTCCCCGTGTAAATGCGGGGCTTGGAGAGGCAGGGACACACAGCCAGTTCAGATCCATTTCTTTCAAGGACCCAGGGTCTGACTGCTACATTTCCAGACCCATTAGCCCCCAACACCTTTCCTCTTAGATCCCAAAACACCATGAGCCCACAGCACCCACCCAGAGATCTCGTCCATCCTCCTGCCCCCAAAACAAGCCCTGGCAGCTCCTGGGCTCAGTCTCAATGTCCTTACCCCAGGTCTTGGCTTTTGAGGGGAGATGCTGAACAGCCAGCAGCTCCCACAGCCCAGCATCGTCCCAGAAAGTGGGGAAATGACTGAATGCACAGCATCCCTCCTGCTGCTTCCCTGTGCTCCTGCTCCCACAGTCCTCACCTACCACACCACCCCAGCACATTGTGTCCAGTGCCACACGTCCCTGGCACAGCCAGACTCTCCTCCTCCCAGCACCCCATCACTGGGCACACCAGAGGATCCCCCAGCCCAGCTTTTTCCTGTCACCTCCAGGATCTTCTGCTTTGCTTCCCTAGGTCTTGTCCCAAGGCCAGGGCTGCTCCTGGGGAGGGAAGGGAACCAGGGCTGGGCTGAGGGGGCAGCGCAGGGATGGGTGCGGGGTGACCACAACCCCCAGCAGCACAGCCTCACCTCTTCCTTGTTAATGGCCTTTCCATGAAGTCAGCTCCTAACCTGCTCCCTGGGTGACTGGATAAATCAGCTGCTCCTCCCAGGACCTTGGGCTCTAATTAATGTCAGCTCATTAACAAGATAACGGCCATTTATTACCCTGTCTCCCTGGCTGCTGATTAACCCTTTCCCAAGGCGGGGGCAGGGGGTGGTGATGCCGTGGGACAAGGGTGGTGGGAGCGGTGACGTCTCTGCAGTGAGACCCAGGGACACCTCATTAAGGGAGGGATAGGCAAGCAGGACTGCAGAAGGAGCTGAATGAGGGACAAGGGCGAGTGGTCAGGACACTTGTTTTTTCTTCCTAGCAGTATGGTAAGGACTTGGCGGATTAAAGCCTTGAAGGAACTGCCAGGACTCATAGGCTCCCCCCAGGCTGCTGCTGTGGCCTCTAGTATGTCCCTGTGCCTCAGTGTCCCCAGCCCATGGGGGAGCACGTGGCCAAGACCTAGAGCTCAGCACAAAATTTCTGCATGACCCTCGCCCTCAGCCCCTGTTTTGAGGAGCTGCCTCACAGTCCCACAGCCGATGGGAAGCCACCGGCACATCCTTGCTTCCAGAGGCAAAAGCAGCCCCGGCTACATCTCCCCCAGGCACTGCCTATGCCACAGAGCGGTGGGCAGGACGATCCACCCCGGGGCAAGAGGGAGCCTTTGACTTGCCCTTCACCTGGGCCTGGGTACGGAGGGCAGGAGCAAGGGGACTGGGGGGGTATGGTGCCCCCACCCGGCAGTCCAATGCCAGGCTGCCGGGGCTAATGCTCTGGGTACATCAATCATGCTGCTCGGAGGCTTCCTATTAGCGGGAGCAGCGGCTGGTTAATCAGGCTGAGGGCTTCAGCTCGTTAAGCTGACACCTCCATTGCGAGAGTGAGACATGGGGGCACGCAAGGTGCCACTTATTTATTTTCTTCTTTCCCAGGGAATATATTAAACAAATTAAATTCCTGGAGTGTTGGGTCAGCACAGCCAGCTCTGTGCCTATCCCAGCTCCACCTAGCTCAGCCGCGGGGAGGGGACCGTGCTCCCCAGCCTGCTGCAAGTCCCTNCCACCTCCCCCAGCCCCTTGCAATAAGACACAGGCCCCCCTATTTCCCTCCCTGTGCTGTGACCACGGCTGCTCAGCAGTGCTGAGCCTGGTTAGTGCACGGGCAGGAGATCTTGAGGGAAATGCACCACGATTTCATAAGGAAAGTCCCCTGCCTGCTGTCCCTGAATGGGCTTCCTCAGCCCCACAGGGAGGGAAGCTGAGAGGCAGCCTCAGGTGCTTTTGGGGTAGCTTGTAACGGTCTCTGCTCCAGGGAAATCCAGGGGATGGCTTCAGCTATGTAGCACCAAGCCTTTTTCTTTGCACTCCGGTATTGGGGACATCTAGGCTAGGGGCAGGTTGGCATTGCGAGGTCCCCCTGCAAGCAGAAGTGCTAAGAGGGAGTGCACTTGTTCTCTGTAAAATATGTGTCTCCCTCACAGGACTCCAGGAGCTGGGGATTTAGGAAAAAAACCACTGTGCATCCCAAGAACAGCTTTTATGCCTTGAGCATTAACAACACTGGCATTGGCCTCAAATCATACAGACCTGTAGTAACAAGGGTTTTTGTCAAAGCATTTCCCTGCACTGGACCCTTTGCCTGTTTCAGCACCAGTCACCCCTTCAAAACCAAGCGGTGTCCTGGTTCAACCCCCCCCTAGGGCTGGGATGCTGCCTCGCAGACAGGCTGCTCTGCTCCACCCCAGCACCAGCTGTGTTTCAGCCCTGTTCCGGCTCTGGTTAGGTGACAGGCATGGATGGAAAACTTGCTGCAAATTAGTCATCAGTCTCTGGAGCTGTTTATTTATTGACCATTTGCAACTCTTCCTTCCATCACCACTTTTTCCCTCTTCATTCTTCCAGCAAAGTCTGTGGCAGCCTGCCCCACTCCGCTGTCCATCCCATCCCGTCTTGTCAACCCCATCCCTTCACAGAGCTCAGTCCCTTTCACTCAACTTCAGTTCTTCAGGCACCACTTCATTCCAGGAACGGACCCACCTTTTGCTGGTGGAAGGGTGACTCCCTGGAGGTTAGTGAAGAATTAGAAATAATTTAATTTACCTCCCTGTTCGGGCGCTTTGATGAGCTGAAAGGCCCCTTGTCAGGCAGTGAATCCATCTTCCTCCAGCCTTACATCAAATTTCATTCACTAATTAGAAACTCCTGCCCTGGAGCGTGCCACCCCCACCCCGGCCACCCCTTCTCCCCACCAGCACCATTATGAAAATAAATCGTTCCATTAGCCGCATTGTTGTGGCTGTGGGGCCCAGTGCTGGGAGTTATTAGAGCAGGAGGGAGGGCGTTGGATTAAGATGAATGATTTATTAAGGAAAAGGACCCTGATTAGATTCTTCCTCGTCCCCTGCGTGCGGGCGCATACTCACACACCCCCATCCCACCACCCGGGGCACCCCAGCGCCGCTTGCCGAAGGTCAGGACTGGACGGCTGTGGGGTTTCCTCTGGGGCCGTATCCTGCTGGCTGCTCCCACGGTGCTGGGAGCCCTCTGTCTCGTAACAGGACCGTATACGAGGTAATGGCTGATGCCTGTTACCAGACCCCCTGCCCACCCACCCCTGCTTGCCCCTCCTTTGCATGGAGGGTGGGGGACTACCAGCATCACCCCAGCTCTGCCCATCCTGCAGCGGGGAGGGGATGCAGGAGGGGAAAGGTGGGCTTTGGTGTGTTAGTTCCTACTCCGTGCTGTGGGAGAGGGTGCGAGAGGGTGCCCCTCCAGCGGGAGGGCTGGCAGGGCTCCTGCCAGGTGGGGGAAGGGGGTGTCAGCTCCCTCCATGGGTCTGGAATGCTCTCTGCACCTGGGAGAGGTGGGGTGGGTGCAGAGGGGGCACTGCCCTGGGGTGCCCGAGTCCTGTGGTCCTCACAGTGCCCATGCTGTCACCATGAGCCGTGCGCATGTCCCTCTCCCCCAGAGACTGGGGACACAGGGACACTTGGGTGCTCCAGGCACTGCCTAGGATATGAAGTAGCTGGGCTGGAAAGAGAGTAATTTGGGGGACTGGATGGCGATGCTGAGAGCAAGGAGGCATCCAAGCCTGACTGGTGGGGTGGTGGGCATGTGTCTGTCCAGAGGATACAGGTGGAAGGTGGATGTGTGCGTCTGTCTGTCCATGTCTGTAGAGGCAGCTGCTAAAGCACCTCCATCCCTGCCTGGAGGAAGCTGCCAAGCGCAGGCAGAGGGGCTGCCAACACTGTCCCCACACTTGGGTGCCGCAGCAGGATGGAGAGAGGGGCAGGAAGTGGTGGCTCAAGGGCAGAGGGGGAGATGGCAGAGGCGTTCGGGGTGCAGGATGGGCTCCACAGCCCGCGCCACGCACCCTCCTGGGACTCCTGCAGGCCAGGGCGCTGGGACCCCCACCCTCACAGCGCTGCGGGGAGCAGGGTCCTGCCCCTGTCCCCGGAGCAGCGGCAGCAGCAGCGCTCCGAAAAGCCATTAAGCTAATTTAAGCTAATGCAAGCGAGAGCGGGAGGCTGGTACGGGCTCCCTCTGCGGGCACCCGCCGGCTGGCAGCCTGCGGGGCTGAGCCGGGCTGGGCAGCCTCTCCTGGGATTTTCGGGGGGGGGGCGGCTATGGGTAGGTCTGCCCTCACCGGCAGGGGGATCCCCGCAACCTGCTGTCCCGATGCCCACCGCAACAGATATTTCGGGGTGATCCCCCCTTCCCCATCACAGCCCAGGGGATGGTTTGGTCTTGGGGTCCTGCAGAATTCCCACCCTGCCATCATCTCCTGCCCGCGCCACTCAAAGGTCCAGTTACCCACAGGCAGGAGATGTTTTTGGGGTGCTCCACTCCCACTCCCCGAACCCTGACGCCCCCCACCCCTTTTGGGGACACCAGCATCCAGTGTGCCAGCCTGGGGCCGGGAGGCTTGGCTGGCGCTGCCATGGCAGAAGGCCACGGTGCAAGGGACAGACGGGGGAGGCGGGGACGGGGATGGGGTCCCCCCTTGTTAACAGGGACGGACCCTGTAGCCTTTTCAAGGCTCTGAATAGGGGGTGGTACATCTCCTCCCATGGATTTGGGGCCGGGGGGGGGTGTTGGCGCTGGTTTAACACACTCAGACTGGGCTGGAAGGAGGTGGGGGGAGCACGCTACCCCAGATGGGAGCATGTGGGGGGTTTCTCCTGTCGCCACATGCCCTTCCTCTCCCTCCCGCCCACCATTCACATGGTAATGAGGACAAATTGATGGAGAGACATCCATTGTGGTACCCTCCAGCCTGGCCCTTCTGCCGGCCACCCACCAGCATCCCCATCCATCACCACCCAGCCGGGAGCCTGGTGGGGCCCCCCTGCCCGGGACTGGCACCCTGGGAGATAGGGCTGCTACAGGTGCCCATGAGCAAGTGGGGCAGCCCCTAGGCTGCCCTGGCTCTCCTGGGGCTGAGTGACAAGGCGGGGGGGGGCATCCAGGGAAGGAAGAGCCCCCCCTCAGAAGACCTGTCTGTCAGCTGGTCATTATTTTGTCCTCATCATCCTCAACACGGTGCTTTATGAGGCTACGGGGGAGTAAATGGGGCTTCAGAAAGACCATAGAACCTTATTTATGGGTGTCCCCCCTTCCTCTCGCTGCCTGGGGGCCAGCCCAGAGCCACTCCCGCCCCCCCTTTCCCTGCTTCTATCCCAAAGCAGCCCTTTGATAGCCTGCAACATCTTCCTAACGGGACAAGGAGCTGTTCCCCCGTACTCACTGATAGCCTAAAAACCTGGGCCTGGAGACAGGCTGTGCAGAGCGCCATGGAGCACCCAAAGGGCACATCCTCTCCCCATGCACCCACTGCCTCTGGCTCCCCACCCTGTGCCTGCAACGGCAGCCTGATTGAAATTTCACTCCATAAAGCGCTTCTCGAAGGCCTGACCCCGTGCCCCCCCCGGGGACCAATTTGTCCTTCTCTGTAATAAGAACCTAATTAAATTAGCTCAGCCGCCTCGCAGAGCCCTTAAATTAGCCACGGTGATGAGGGTCCTCGCTGACAGCTTGCTGCCGAATTGCTCCGCACTCGCCATGCTGTGGGGTCCAGGGAAAGTCCTGGGGAAACCCTGCTCCCAGTCCCCCCTGAGGAGACCAAGGCAGGGCAGCTTGGAGATGGGGCAGGGAGTGCACAGAGGGGTCCATGGGTGGACAGGGAGGGGGAGACTGTGTGGGGTGCTGGCTGGTGGTCTTCCCTTCTGCTGGTGTGGGGATGGGGTGGAGGGGGAACAGGGCTGGCGAGGGGCAAGGGGACAGAGGCAGCAGAGACTAGCACTAGGCTAAAGTGACATTGGAAACCCAGCGTGCAGGGAAAGGGGTCCATCTTCTCCAGGAGCACTGGGTTAGCTAGCAGGTGTTGTGGCAGTGGAGATGGTGGGGAAGGCTGTCCCAGCATGGCCAGGTGAGCCCAGACTGGGATGGAGAGTTGTCTCCAGCGGTCCCGCAGTGGTGATCCCTCCTATGTCCTGCCCCTCTTGCCCTAGTTTACAGGTGGTCCTGGTGACAGCTTGGTCCCATGTAGGCTGGGTCACTTCTGCAGCCTCCCTGCCATCCGTGGGAGGCTGCCCACCTCTCCGGGGTCTCGGGGCGTGGGGAAGGAGAGCTTGCCCTTACTGTTGGGGGGCACTGGGGTGGCCAAATGTTGCTACTAGAGAAGAGCAAGATGCCTTCTGTCCTTGTCTGCCCTGTTTACGGTGGAAACTAAGCATCCCCGATCCCTGCCTGCCCTCCTCACACCAGAGCTCGGAGCACCCTCCTGGGAGACGATGGATTTATTGGGCTGCGTCCCCAACCAGGAAAGATACATCCAGTGAAGAGACAAAAATACACCTGCTGTCAGCCGCGCTCGGGCTCTCTCACTTCACCCTGGACAACAATCACCATAAAAACTGTGCTTTAAAATAATCTTTAAATAATTTCTGCTTTTTGTTTAAAAAAAAAAATAAATCACCCTCCCCAACCAAACAGCTTTCCCCCCCACCCGCTCCCGTCTCACCCTGCACGTGCCCACGCTGCCTCCCATCTATGGTACATACAAAGAGCAGATAAATAAATAAAGACGCGTGATGCTGCAGGGGGGACATGGGTCACAGCCCCCCTCCACCCCCAGCTCCCTCACTAGCTAGGATTTGGGGGGGGGTACTGCGGCTGCAGCTCTGATGGGACCCCCCAGCTCCCAGGAGTGGGTGAGCAGCAATGAGTTACCCTGAGGGTTTGGGGTGCTGGGGAAGCTGGGGAGGTGAGGCCAGGCAGGGTTTGGGAGGGAGCTTTTTAGCTTTGGGGTGGGAAAGGTATGGCTTTGGGCTGAGCCAGCCCAGGGCAGGATGCTGGGAAGGCAAGGGAGGGAACACTTTATTCCCAGAAGTTTTCCTTGCCCGCCTCGGACAGACTGGGGCTGCAGCCCTGGCTCCCCCCACCCCTGCTCCCACCCAGTGCATGCCCACACGTGGTTGGCACTTGCATCCTCCTGCCCACATCCCTGCCTCCCCAGCCTTCTCTTGCCAGCCAAAACCCCCCTGCGCTGGGTGGCTACAGCGCTGGCTTTGGGCAGAGCTCGGGATCCTGCTCTCCAGCCTCTCGGTTCAGCGGCATCTGTGCCACCAAGTCACGAGTCTCACACCAGAGCCATGCCAGCCACTCCAGCCCTGCCCACGCCAGGGCACCCCAGGCATATAGGCACTGGTTTTGATGCCCCCCTGCACCTGCAGCCAAGGCTAAGGGCAAGGCACGGTCCCTGTATCCGGGTCACCCTCTTCCCAACTGCCACTTCCCAGGGGTGGGAATGGCATCGCCCACCCTCCTGCCCGGGCTGCCTAGAAAATGGCCCTGGGTCCCTGCTCCCAAAGCCTCCCCAGTGGGTGCAGGCAGGCTGGGAGCCCCGCGGGAGCAGCCTGCAGCTGGGGGCTCTCTCCTCTCCCCGCTCCCCCTCATCTCTCAGACCTCTGTCATTAGCTAATTCTGCACACGCGCACACACATCACACGCACACACACAAATAGCAGCATGTGGATCCAGCTGGGGGCACCCCCATTTCTGAGGGGGACCCTTTGTGCCTATCCCCTGCCCCCAGGAAAAAGGGGTGGGGAGGGGGCGGTGGGCATGGAGGAGGCACACTGGGGAGCCCCAGTGTCCCCTAACTGGGAGGTGGCCGTGCCCCAAGCAGGCAGGGCTGGAGGCAGCTCCCCATGGGCGCCCAGCTTTGGGAGGGGGTGCTGGCCCCCAGTGAGCCGCCCCGCAGCCACCACCTCCGCCAGCAGCACCGGCTGCGGCCAGGGCGCACCCTCAGCTCTCTGCCCGGGGTACCCCCAGGGGGTGGAAGCTGTCGGGGGGCAGGAGCAGCCTGCCCAGGCGGTAGAGCAGCCCCGAGTACCAGTGCACGCCATCCCCCTGCACCCCCGACCATCCCACCAGGCTGTGGTAGAGCCGGAGTGGCCAGAAGGCCAGCTGCGCCAGATGTTGCTCCTGCACCAGGGCGAAGCACGAAGCCACCACGCCATCCACCACCAGCGTCCCGTGGAGCGTCAGCGGGGCATAGGCTCCCATGTCCTTCCGGTCCCACACCCTCACCACCTCAGCGGGCTGCAAGCTGCCTCCCCCCACTGTCACCAGCACGAAATGTCCAGGGCGCACACGGCTGGCGAAGGTGGGACGGAAGTGGGAGGTGGGTGCCGAGGCGTTCTCAGCCACGAAGAGCAGGTGGGTGGGCGTCAGGGCCAGGCGCCGGAGAGGTTCCAGTGTCTCGATGACATGGAAGGACATAAGGGCACGGGGCTCCTTGTCCAGGAAAGCCAAGAAGTCGCTGTAGGTGGGCCTGCCCTCTCCGTCCATCGCCAGCACCCGCTGGCCCGGGCGCAGTGCCCACAGCGGTGTCCGGGCACCATCCTCCAGCGTCGCCAGCGCCTGCCCGGGGAAACATCCCCCCGTCTTCGCGGCGGCTGAGTGTTCTGCGCGGGGAGAGAGAGGACAGGAGGGTTACCCGTCTGCCAGACCCTCAGCATCACCCTTCCACGACGCACAGAGACCCTCCCAAACTGTGTGGCTTTGCCCGCCTGGAGTTAACCCTGGCCTGGCATCACCAATGCGCATGTGTCCCCTATGCACTCCCAGCCACCAGTCCAGCCTCCCTGGGTGCCGGTTCCCCAGCCACCATGTCACGGGGCGTGACCCTTGGGGGCTCAAGCCACGCGTGGCAGCATCTGCTCCCCGCCTGCAGTGCCAGGGCGCTGGGACTCCTCTGCAGAGCCAGGTCCCAAAACCCGCCTGGCAGGGGGAGCGGGGCACAGCCACAGCCCTGAACGTGCAAGGCAGTGCCAGGGGGCACCCAAAGCTCAAAAGAGGGGCGGCAGAGCCCTGAGCCGGCGGCAGGCTGAGGAGAAGCGTGCCTGGTCGCAGTTTGCATGCCCACAGCATCCCCATCCCCTGCAGTCCTGGGCCTGGGTACCTCTGGGGAGGATGCTACAAGGAAAGGCACAGGCTGCAGCATCCTCCTCCGGCACCACCGCATGCCCCCACCCCACAATGCAGCCCTGCGCCCTTCTCCAGCTCGCTCACCCCTGCACTCCTGATGCCAGCCAACCCCCTCTCTGAGCTGCAGGGAAGTGTCACAGCTTGAGGCCATCATCAGCCAAAAGCCACCAGCGCCCTGGGCAGGGCTTTGCTAGCAGTTGCCACAGGGTAAAGCATCTAAATTCTCCGGGGCTTGTGGCCCAGGGTGATGGCACAGCAGTACGACCCCTCCCCAGATGAAAAGATGCAGGCAAGTCACCCCACGTCACCAGGGGCCCTTCCTGGCACTCAGCAGGGGAACCCTGGCATCCCAAGGAATGGTGCTCAGCTCCTACAGCAGCTCTGGTCCCCCAGGTCCCAGCAACCCCCATCTTAGGGTCTTATTTCATGACCTCCCATCGTTTGCCAGGGGCATCTCATCTAGGGTCCAGCTCCTGGCCCTGCACAATCCCAGCCTCAAGATCCCAGCCCGCCTCAGGGCCCTCTCCCATCTCTCCCATCTAATCCCTGCATGTCCCCACCCGGATATCACTGCCCCCCATCCCTCCCCAGCTTGAGGCAGAGCCAGCCCCCAGCCCCCAGGCCCATGAAGAGAGGCATCCATCTCTGGGACAGAATCCTTTTATTGCTCAGTTGAGGTGCAGCACCCACCCCATGCCTACCCCGCAGGCCACGTCCCAAATCCCGCACCCCGCAGCCCCAGGCAAGTGGCAGAGCCATGGCGAGGGGCTGGCAGGAGGGCGATAGGGGCACCTGGCAGAAGTGGGGGGCACAAGGCGCTGGGCATGAAGGGGTGCGCAGGTGCAGGGAGGGGGGGGACCCGAGGAGACAAAATACATACAACAGGCCACACGGCCATCCGTACAAAAATAAAAGCCATTTACTAAGAGGCAGGGGCAGCCCGGCTGCCCTCTGTACACAGCTCGGGGGCGGTATGTGTGCCTGGATATGCACCCCACAGCCTCCACCACGCATCCCCAGGCTCCCCATGGCCGTGGGTATAAATATGGGGGACCCAGAGCTCCAGGGAGCCACTGGGGAGCGAGGGGGCTGCGGCCAGCTTCCAGAAACCCTCTAGGGTCTCAGGGGCCCGGTCTGCTGCCTGGGTCATGGCATCCCTCTTCGGTTGGTCCAGGGGAGCATCCCAGGATTCAAGAGCCTCCGTTCTTCTCCAGGGGCACAGCGCCCCACTCCTCTGGCCAGCCCCAAAGTTCTGGGGTCATGGTCCTTGCTTCGGAGCCTGGCCCCACTCCTCCGGCCAGCCCCACAGGGCACTCCGGGGCGCGGGGGTCCTTCGCCCACGCTTTATCCCTCTTCTTCGGGGGCGCGTCGCTCCCTCTCGGCGGCGCGGTCGCCCCACCTCCATCGCCGGCCGGCGTCGCGCCTGTCCTGGCATCGGCACGGGGGAGCGGGTCAGCGCGGGGGGCCAGGCTGGCGTCTGGGGGTGTCAGGCCGCTGGCCGCGGGCTGGGGGCAGTAGGACAGGCAGAGTGTGGTGGGAGCCGAGCCCGGCGGGGACAAGAGGCGCGGGGCAGTGACCATGTGCCAGCCCTGCCACCACCGCAGCACGGTGCGCGGGCACATCTGCGGGCACGCGTGGGCAGCCACAGCCTTCTCCCTGTGCTTGTGCCAGGGCCGTGGGTCCCCGGGCACGGCACCGCGGTGCCAGCACGGTGCCGGCGTGGGCACAGCCGCCGGGGCTGCCTCTGCGCCCACGCAAGCCCACGCACGGGCAGGCGGCCCTCGCCGGCCTGTCGCGACACGGGCACACAGCCAGGCGAGCAGCGGGGCGGCCCTCTCGCGGCGTGCGGCCGCGGGGGCGAGTGTGGCGACTAACTGCGTGGCCGGTGCCGGGCGTGGGCCACTGCTGCCCTCTGCCGCACGCAGCCGGCGGGAGCTGCGCGGAGCCCGCCACGGCAGCACCCCCGGGCTGCGGGGGGGCCGTGCGTCCCACGCAATCCCGTCCCAGCCACGGGAAGAGCCTGAGAGAAGCCTTCCTCGCCCCCCCCGCCCCTTACCACCGCACGGGGGGAAGCAAACGCCACCAGCATCCCTCGCTCCGGTCCAGCGCCTCTGCCCCCAGCACCCCCCAGCTCCGCTCCGCTCCGCAGGAGAAGCAGCACGGCAGAGAGCTGATCCCAGGTCACCCTGGCCTGTCCCCACCTGTCCCCGGACAGTCAGGGCTGGATGGGGCTGAGGGTGGGCAGCTGGGCGCTAAGGGGCTGCAAGGGCAGGGGAGGCCGATGCGATGGGCAGAGCTGGGGGGGACAGGTTGGGGGAAAAGGGGACACGGGGATGGGAAAAGGGTGTGGGTAGAGAGTGTGGGTCAGGCTGCACATCTGCGGGAGCTAGATGGGGAATTTGCCCCGTGGCACCGCTGGCCACAGGTGTGTGACTCACTCCCTACCCGACTGTCTGACCCAGATAGGGAAATCAGGCTGCCAGAGCCAGCACCCCCCTGGGAGCACCCCACCCAGCCAGCCAGGCGACCCGGGCACACCGCTATGGGGGAGATGGCCCCCGGTCCTGCTCACTGCCCCCCCCGGCCTTACCTGACTTGACGGAGCAGTGGATGTGTGCCTTGGACTCATAGTAGACCCAGTCGAAGCCAGCCTCCACGGCCAGGCGAGCCAGCATGCCGTATTTGTTGCGGTCCCGGTCCGAGGTTGTGATGTCCACAGCCCGGCCCTCGTAATGCAGCGACTCCTCTGAGTGGTGCCCGTCCTCGTCCCATCCCTCCGTCACCCGCAGCTTCACCCCCGGCCACTGATTCATGACGGAGATGGCCAAGGAATTCAAGCGGTCCTTGCAGCGCTGTGGGGCAGAAAGGCAGAGTCAGTAAAAGCTTTTGGGAAGTGGGGGGGTTAGCAGCCTGGTTGGCAGGTTGTACCTCACCATGTTTCCACGAAACCCCTCTGGGTCACCAGCCCCTCTGGGGGCTGGCCCAGCAGAGGAGGGTCTGAGAACGTGAGATGCCTTGTCTATCCCGTGCCCTCCAGGCTCCTCACAGTGCCCAATAACTCCTTGTTTGACACAGCATCTCCCAAGGGTGTGCACCTCATTTGGGGACCCGTCTCCCCCTCACATCTCTTCCCCCAACTTCCCAGTTTGTTGAAGAGCCTGTTGGGCAGCGGAGCACTGGTCAGAGGGAGATACCCTCTCTACTCACTGCCCCAGGGACTCCCAGCTGACAGGAGGAAGATGCGGGAGTCGAGACCCTGCCATTTCCTGGCAGAGAGGATTCCCCAGGAATCCCCAGCACTGTCCCCTGGCACAAATGAAACAACCTGCCCAGTCCTCAGCACAGCTCTGCGTGTTATCACTCTTCAGGTCCTGAGGCACAAGGACAAGGCACTGGGCAACCTCATAGCTTCATCCAGCCTCTGCTCATGTGGGAAACGCCAAACCCACCCAAGAGCTCTGCTGTGCTGGAGCAGAAAGGATGTGGGGTGAAGCCTCCTCCACCTCTCCCCACCACAAGGGCTGAAAATCCAAGGCTGAGGAACAGCAGCAGATGCCAAAAGCCCCAGAGCTGGTGGCCACAGAGGTCACACAAGCAAGGCAACTGCTCTGCCTCCTGTCATGTCCCTGCCACCCCGATGCTGCTGTCCTCATACCTGTGCCGCAGCCCTCCCAGCCTTGCCCTGCATCCCCCACTTTCCCCAGACACAGCCGCATCTCAGGGAGGGACCAAGCCCCCACACACTCAGCTTGCAAAACTACAGCCTGCACTTCTGGTCCCTTCCTCTGCTGCAAAAGGGATGGAGGAGAGCTAGAAAAGGTGTAGGAAAAACAACACGGGAGCTTCTACACAAAACCAGGTGAATGGACTAGGATCGTGCAGCCTAGAAAGGAGATGCATAAAATCAGGGTGAAAGACGGAGCATTTATGGTCCCGCATGAGGCCAGTTCTGGGAAGCACTAAATGAAATGACCAGGCAGCAGCCTATAAACCAGCTGCTGTGGGGGACGTTTTTCCGTGGTGCCCAGCTTGGCACCGGAACTCCCCATCATGGGATGTCATTGGTCATGAAACACAGTCACGGTGAGCATGAGCCAGGGCTATAAAACCCGACACTGGCTACACCCCTGGACTCAGAAATGCCCCAGCACTGCTTCCGCAGGGAGCTGCCCCCGCAAAACGTGGGCCCTCACCCTATCCCCAAGCACCTGCTCCCATCCAGGGGAGGTGGGCGCTGCTGCTCACAGGGAAATCTGCTTGTTCTTGGCAGGGTCCGGACCCTGGGAAGGGCAGTGCCAGGCAGGCCTTTGCCCTGCATGGGGCGGGGGAGCACCTCTGCCCTTGTCCCACGGCTCCCTGGGTGTGGGGAGATAAGCCACGAAGGTGTTGGACAAACAGTTGCCAGGTGAGTGGAGGAGAAGGAGGGAGGGGAGCGACTTTTGTTCCCATCCAACACCACCGTGGTACTACTTGGCACGTGGCACAAGCAGCTCCCAAGGTCCCCAGCCCCACGGAGACCCTAAAGAGAAGGGCAGTAAGGGGGTTCAGGGCCGGAGGCAGGCGGGCATTCCCTGATGCCCCCCTGCACCCTCCAGGCCATCACTCCAGGCGTCCCTGGAGTGGAATCCCATGCCAGCACCCCGCTCTGGGCACCCCTCCTGCCCACACTGCCAGCCCTTCTGCCCTCCGGGGGCAACCTGCCCGCACACAAACATGGAGACCCTCTTAACCCCTGTCCCCCAGGCAGGGACACAGCCTGCCACCAGCCCCTGGGGCAGGGCCACCCTTTCCTAGCGGGACCCACCTGGGCTGCCTCGTCCCCTGCATGTGCCCCCCCCCCCAGCGCAGCCCCTGCCCGAGGGTCCCACGCCCGGGGCAGCGCCCCCGCCGCCCGCCCTCCCGGCTGGGCACACAGCCCCGCAGCACCGGCTACCGGGACGGGCGGCTCTGCCTGTGCCTTTGGTGGCCAGCAGGTGTCAGGGCACGGGAAGGGACCGGCAGGGAGCCGGTACCGACGGGCAGGCGGCGGGCAGCGACGGGCAGGGAGGGTCGGGGAGAGAGCAGGTACCGACGGGTGGCGGGCAGGCATGGATGGACAGGCAGGGCAGCAGCGGGCAAGGAGCAGGCAGGGATGGGCAGGGAACAGGCAACTACGAGCAGGGAGCAGGCAGTGATGGGCAAGGGCGAGCGGGTGGGGATGGGCAGGGAGCAGGCAGGGGTGGGCAGGGAGCAGGCTTGGGTAGGCAGGAAGAAGGCAACAACGGTCAGGGATGGCCAGGGATGGGCAAAGAGCAGGCAGCGATGGGCAGAGAGCAGGCACGGGCAGCAAGGAGAAGGCACAGATGGGCAGGGAGCAGGTAGGGACGGACACTGCCTGCCCAGGGGCTCTGCTGCCTGCACAGACAGGCAGGCAGGGACCAAGAAACCTGTGGGCATGGGTTGTCTGCAGGGTCTGGGCTTGCTGAGCACCACAGGGAGAGCCCAACTCCTCCCCATGCACAGCACAGAGGGGCTACAGCATCCTCTGGGACCAGGGTGACTGTGCCTGCCTGTGTGGCACAGTCCCCCTCCTGCCTAGAGGTGAACACAAGGTCTCGCAAAGTGACCACAAAGATGTGGAAGTGCTACCATGGCCCAAAGGCCCTGTGGGGCTCAGGATGGAATGGGATGTCCAAGCTCAGCCATGTGGTGAGCCCTGGCCATGGCTCACCAGCCCCAGTGTTCCTCTGGTGCCCAGCTGGCAGGCTGAAACCCATGTAACAGTAATAATAGTAGGGTTTGGGGGGAAGACAAGTGATGACAGTGTGTGACGGGGGGCACAGCTTGTCCCTGTAGTGGCATGGATGACAGGGCACACCCAGGCCACACGCAGGATGGAGCCCCATGCTGCCATGCTGAGCTGGGTGGCTCTGTGCTGTCCTATGCACATCACGGTGGAGATCCTGGGCACATTGGGCTGGGCTGAGCAGAGATGTTCCCCCGCTGACCAGCGTTGGCATCTCTCCCTTCTTGTGCCCAGACTGGGGACAGGACCATGTCCTGTGGGGGAAGCCGAACCCCTTTTGGTAAGACAGCAGGTCTGGAAGGAAGGGCAGAGCTCCAAGATCACAGACCCCAGGGCCATCGCAGAATAGGTGTGCAGGACAATCAAGTGTGACCACAGCCTCAGCACAGGGGTTGTGGATGGAGTATGCTTGGCCACAGCCACCCCCGTGCTCGAGGCTGGCCAGGAGAAGAGCGGTCCTACTAGCGTGTGTGCGTCCCCCCCTCCCTGGGTGATGTTTCTCCCAAAAGAAGCCAAGAGTCCTATCCCAAGGTCTCCATGAGCAATTCCTCATCACTGCAAGGATGGTCTCAGTACCAGTTGGGCCAATGGTGGCTGCAAGAGGTGATGGCTGCGGAAGGGAGAGGCTTGGGGTTGGGACTCCATGGGGGCAGGGGGGCCCGGGACATTCCTGGGCCAGGCTGCCAGGGAGAGGTGAGGCGGGCTCTGCCTCCAGCCTTATCTCAGCACCTCCGAGTGGGACCAGCAAGAGCAAACACACTGGAATTCTTGAGGAAGATGAAACGATAAAGGAAAGGCGGGCAGAGAGCAGCACTACCCACCCCCCCAAGCAGGCGGCATCTTCCGGCTGCCTGGGACACCCAGACCCTTGGACTTGGGGAAAGAAAACAGGTTTGAAGTGAGTCAACAGCAGTAAAAGCCAGCTCACTGGGGGAAGGGACAAGGAGTTGGGTCAATGGCCTTTCCCAACCCATAGCAACACAGGACATGGTGCCAGAGAGAGAGTTTGCACATCTGGGCGCATCTCCCACAGCCAGGAGCCACAGGGCAAGACCAGAGTGCTGTGGGATGGCAGTGAGCTACCAGAAGTCATGCCTTCTCCACAGTAATGGGGACAATTCCCTGCAGATCTGCCCAAGCCACCATGGTACCCATCTGTGCATGAACGTGCAGTGGCTAGGGATCCTGCGGGGGGAGGGGGAAAGGGGACGAGTAGGAGCCTTCATTTGGTCAGTTCAAGAGGACTGGGGAGCTTCCAGGTACCCTGCCAACAAGGCAGCAGGACAGTGGGAAGTGTGAGGTTAGCAGGTGAGACACAGAGCCCTCCCTCTCCCAAGGGTGCTGGAGGGCACTGTCTGGGTTAGGGAAGGTGGTGGGAGCACTGTCAAGAGCAAATGCAGCCAGAAGCACTCTCTTGCCTCTAACTCAAGCATGTCACCTGCTTCTCCAATGCACGGACCAGCGGAGTTCACCGCTTCCTCAGTATCCCTGAGGCTGTTCCCTGGGAGATGCAGGCTCCAGCCCATCTCCAGGGCTCCAGTGACCATCAACCACGACTTATGCAACTCCCCAAGCTTGGTGCTGCCTCACATGGCGTCTCGGTCTCTCTGCTGCAGTCCTCAGCCTGAGAATCACCTTGGACCATGGCCCCTGCCCTCAGGCACCTGCCCCCGGGGCACGCGGGGTTGCAGAGCTGTCGAGACAGCACCCAAGCAGCTTCTCCTCCCCCTGTTACCAATACCTCAGTCACAAACCATGGCCAGAGCCCCGTCAGCGCCTGCCACCGTGGCCATCCATGCTCGCCCACCTGCCAGCCCCAGAACGGGAGCTGCAGAGTTCGGCAGGGCAGCCCCGGCTCCCCCCCACCTCCCCCGGGAGCTTCCTCGGGCTGTAACCCAGGGCTGAGGCTGGTGGCCAGGTTTCTTAGCAAGGCCGTGCAGCTCCTTATCTGCATTCCTGAAACCCTCAGGCATTCTCCTGGCAATATTAAAACACAGAGTAACCTTCGTCCAGCATCACCCCCCCC
>VZSF01000772.1:708267-733450 GCA_013398295.1 Chionis minor | reverse complement strand
CCTGCCGGAACCAGGACAGTGGCAATAGCAAGACTCTCGATGTCAGCTTCTTCAGTTGAAACCACCAGGGTCTGTTCACCGTTGCTCCTTGCCACATACATGAATGGCATAATCTGAAATCCCCTGTCCCTAAAGCCTTTTTCAAAATAAATTTCTCCAGGACACTTATAAAATTTCCTTTTTTTTCTTTCTAGCTATTTGATAAGTGTAGACTTCTATATGGGTCTGTTAGTTCCTTTAGTGACTGGGTAATCGTTTTACACAGAGGGATAACAACTTCTTTTGATTTGAGATAGCTGTGAGAAGCCAATAAGCACCTTGGCGCAAGCCTCTGCCCAAACCAAACATAATGTCCCTGGCTGAAAAGCAAAAACTTGTATTGGTGGCGAGGCTCCGCTGGAAATTGCTCTACAAAAGGTGGTATCTTCCTCAAATACTCTGCAGGAAACAAGAAGGACCAGACACGAAGGACGCAGAATTGCTGCAAATAAGTCCTGCAGCACAGCTAAGAAAGGGGATTTGAGGTGTGTATAGGCAACAATAGCACTTAAAGCCGAGAGCCAGGAAACTGCTCCCTGCTGTGGGATTCTTGCTGCCTTTAGGAACTAGGGCTACATCCACATTTTGTAAGTGAACAGGATTATACCAAAGCAGTAAGCAACTCCATCAGCAGTTTCCTCTCCAGCCCACTCTGGAGTCCTGAGTTTCTAATCAGTTGGGACAAAAAGGGGCACCTGTTCTTCATTTCTTGCTCTGTCCTCCCTGTAATGCTCCTCTGATTCTGTTTCTATTTAAGTTATTATCGCAGTCCTACAAAATAATGTGGAGAGACACATCTCTGTTCCTGTAAGAAACAGGCTTCAGGACTGAGGACATAAATGAGAAACATATCAGGAAGACACTGTGACTTTTCTGATTTTGTTTGTTTTTCTGAAGTGAAATAGATGATTTATGGCATTGTATTATTACAGAATCACAGAATCATTATAAATGATCATTTACAATATTTTTCTCACATAAAAAGAATTGAATACATCTCCTGCTAGGCTAAATAATACGTTCCCTTGGACACTTTCTGAGCTGCCAAGAACAAGGCCATTTCAAAATTTAGAGAATAATCCAAGTATTACCTGGCACCCCCTATGTGAAGTTAAAGTAGTTTTCCTTTCAGTTGTATTAAATAAAATGTGTGACCCAACAAAGTATTGCAAGGGAAAGCTACAGAAAACCAGACCTGTGTGTGCCTTTGAATAAAAAAATAGATTTGACCTATAGACAGTGATAAGGAAAATGCCTGGACCCCCTCTGACTCCAGTCCTGTGAGGATGACATTTGGGATGTAGAAAGAAAATGATGCTGCACCAGCACTATGACTCACTTATCTCTCAAGGAAATCCATCTGAAAGCAAATATTACGTGGGGCTTTGTGAAAGAAAGCTCCTCACCTACTCCTGCCCCTATCAACACATGTACCTGCCACTAGGGAAGAGGTCTGTGCTTGTCTCGCATGTGAGCAGAAATTCTAGGCCAGGACTTTGGGAACACAGCCACGCTGACTGGGAAAGGCAGTTGTTTTTTAACATTAACACCATTTCCCACAGCATTCTCCTAGAGAAACTGGCTGCTCATGGCTTGGATGGGTGCACGCTTAGCTGAGCAAAAAATTGTCTGGAAGGCCAGGTCTAAAGAGTGGTGGTGAATGGAGTTAAATCCAGTTGGTAGCCAGTCACAAGTGGTGTTCCCCAGGGCTTCATACTGGGGCCTGTTTCGTTTAATATCATTATCAATGATCTGGATGAGGGGATCAAGTGCATCCTCAGTAAGTTCGCAGATGACACCAAGTTGCACAGGAGTGTTGATCTGCTTGAGGGCAGGAAGTGTCTACAGAGGGATCTGGTCAGGCTGGATCAATGGGCCGAGGTCGATGGTATGAGGTTCAACAAGGCCAAGTGCTGGGTCCTGCACTTGGGTCACGATAACCCCAGGCAGCGCAACAGGCTTGGGGAAGCGTGGCTGGAAAGCTGCCTGGTGGAAAAGGACCTGGGGATGTTGGTCGACAGCCAGCTGAATATAAGCCAGCAGCGTGCCCAGGTGGCCAAGAAGGACAACACCATCCTGGCTTGTATCGGGAATGGTGTGGTGAGCAGGGCTAGGGAAGTGATCGTCCCCCTGTAGTTGGCACTGATGAGAATGCACGTTGAATATGGTGTTCAGTTTTGGGCCCCTCACTACAAGAAAGACATTGAGGTGCTGGAGTGTGTCCAGAGAAGGGCAATGAAACTGGTCTAGAGAACAAGTCTTATGAGGAGCGGCTGAGGGAACTGGGGTTGTTCAGCCTGGAGAAGAGGAGGATCAGGGGAGACCTTATTGCTCTCTACAACTACCTGAGAGGAGGTTGCAGAGAGGTGGGGTTGGTCTCTTCTCCCAAGTAAAAAGCAATAGGATGAGAGGAAGTGGCCTCAAGTTGTGCCAGGGGAGGTTTAGTTTGGATATTAGGAAAAAAATTTTCACCGGAAAGGTTGTCAAACATCGGAACAGGCTGCCCAGGGAAGTAGTGTAATCGCCATCCCTGGATGTATTTAAAAGACACGTCGATGTGGTGCTGAGGGACATGGTTTAGTGGTGGACTTGCCAGTGCTAGGTTAACAGTTGGACTCAATGATCTTAAAGGTCTTTTCCAACCTAAATGATTCTGTGATTCATGACAACTAGATGCAGCCTCAGAAGGTGATTCCGAGTGACAGAATCATAGCATGGTTAGAGTTGGAAGGGACTTTAAAGATCATCTACTTCCAAACCCCCTGCCACAAGCAGGGACACCTCCCATGAGACCAGGTTGCTCAAAGCCCCATCCAACCCGGCCTTGAACACTTTCATGGATGGGGAATTCCTGGGCAACTTCTCTGGGCAACCTGTTCCAGTGTCTCATCAGCCTGACAGTAAAGAATTTCTTCCTAATATCTAGTCTAAATCTACCCTCTTTCAGTTTAAAACTGAAAGGTCCCAAATGTAATTTAATTCCAACCGCCAAGAGAAATGCACCAGGGGTTTTGGGACACTACCCCTTGTCCTATCACTACACTCCCTGATAAAGAGTCTCTCTTCACCTTTCCTGTAGGCACCCTTTAGGTGATGGAAGGCTGCTATAAGGTCTCCCGGGAGCCTTCTATTCTCCAGGCTGAACAGCCCCAACTCTCTCAGCCTGTCTTCACAGGAGAGGTGCTCCAGCCCTTGGATCATCTTTGTGCCCCTCCTCTGGACTTGCTCCAACAGGTCCATGTTCTTCTTATGCTGGGGACCCCAGAGCTGGGCGCAGCACTCCAGATGGGGTGTCACAAGAGCAGAGTAGAGGAGCGGGATCCACCCAGATCTTTTCAACATCTCCTCTCCCCACGTGGATACTTCTGCTTGTGCACTGACACCCATCAGCAAACTGCACAACCTTGCTATCGGCAATGTGGCTGGCGCTAACTGGGCAGCAACAAAATTATAACAGTGAAAGGTTTGTCATGACTGGAAATGACTCACTTGGGAAGCAACACTTTCAGATGCATGCAGAAATCAGCTAAGTGTTTGTGGGTCTGGGGAAGTGATGACTCCTCTAACAGTGAGTGCCACACACCAAGCAGAGACATGGAGACCACCTGAGCAGCTCTTCTGTGAATGTTTAAGTGGAAGTACATAAGTAGCTTTTGCCAAACTCCAGTTCCTGGTATAAGATCCAGACACATTTGCATCCTTGATACTCAGAGGAGGATGTGGCCCACGGGCCCTCCTCAAGTTTCTCACTGCGGTTTGTATTCCTAGAGCAAGCAAGCATCCACAGAGGGCACCCATGGTAGCCCAAAGGAAAAAAAAATATTATTTTGTGTGGTTATTTCAGTCCAAAATACTGAAAATAATGTGACGGCCATGTTGCAGCAAGGCAATTTTTATGCAACATGAAACTGAGGGTATGTATTTGTATGCCTTGGGAAGCAGCATGTGAGTATACATGGACGGCTGTTTGTTCTTTGAAAGTGTAGATGTACCAAAGGAGGACGTTCTTTGAGTATCGAAAGGCACCAGATACCAGGCATGGGCTTTTCTAAAGGAATTGGACAGTGTTACCACACTGAGCTGCATGAAGGGTCTGGAGAACAAGTCTTATGAGGAGCGGCTGAGAGAGTTGGGATTGTTTAGCCTGGAGAAGAGAAGGTTGAGGGGAGACCTTATCACTCTGTACAACTACCTGAAAGGAGGTTACAGCGAGGGGGGGGTCAATCTCTTCTCCCAAGTAACAAACGATAGGACCCGAGGAAATGGCCTCAAGTTGTTCCAGGGGAGGTTTAGATTGGATATTAGGAAAAACTTCTTTACCAAAAGGGTTATCAATCATTGGAACAGGCTGCCCAGGGAGGTGGGGGAATAGCCATCCCTGGAGGTATTTAAAAGACAGGTAGATGTGGTGCTGCGGGACATGGTTTAGGGGTGGTTTTGGCATAGGTTTATGGTTGGACTCGATGATCTTGAAGGTCTCTTCCAAGCCAAGTGATTCTATAATTCTGTGATTCTATGATTCTATGAAGGAGAGAGTGGCCTTCTCCAAGCAGCAATCCTTTCAGAGGTCCCTGGTGTCACAGCGCGTCTCTGTGCAGTGGTCCATGATCTGGCCCATAACTCGAGTATGTCTGAATCAATGTGACTGCTAACACTTGAGCTGGGGAGGTGGTTTTTTGTCTTTTTCATGTGAAGGTGAACAAAGGTGCCAAATTTTGTTGAGAAACTGTAATGACATTTCTAAAAAGTATTTCCTATCCCTTGGACATTTATGAAGGCACATAGGCTCATTTGTATTCAAATGGCTTGAAATGGATATATGTGAGTTGAAAGCATGCGACTGACAGTTTCTGCTTGAAGGAGACTTCACAGAAGGAGCCTTGACTTTATCAGCTCAATTTCCCCCTCTTTCTCTTCATCCTAAGTAGCCCAAGTGTGCCACCCTGCAGGGCACATTGCAAATTCTGGCTTTGATTCATTGATAGTCTCAGCAGCTCAAGGCAGCTGCAAACCCAGCTTACCTGTCCAGTTAAAGTGTTTTCATGGTTGCTCTATATCTGTGAAGATTTGCAAGCCAGCAATGTATACCACTAAATCAACCTTTGTCAGTTTTACCAGGCTTTTTGAGAGAACAACAAGAAGGATACTATTGCTTTACTTCTTAACCTTTGGTGTTTTCAAGAGCCTTTTGTCATTCTGCAGTTGTGCCCAAATGCTTGAGGTTTAATGCAGGATTTATTACTCGTCTTTATTGTTTGGATTCTGTTTTGGTGTTTATTAGAGTCCATAGAGTTTGAAATAGCCATCTGTGTATAAATCAAGATACAAAATAAATCATCTTCTACCAGAGGAACATAATATTTAGGGTTTGTCCGCAAGGGAAAACGTTCTGATATAAGTGGGAATGCCAACTGGAGACGCAGTGGCTAATGTACCTCCAGTAATTGAATGGGTGCTCCCATCCCGTGCTGAGTGTTTCCTCGTGCCTCAGCTTAGTTTGATTTAGAAGCAGAGTAAAATAAACCATAAAAAAGCACTCAGGGGATATCAAGACTTTTTCCAGACTGACATGTGATGAACTGACCACAACACCCATTCCCTGTCCCCCTGCGCTGCTCGGGGGGACAAGGTAGAGAAATCAGGAGTGCAGCTGAGCCTGGGAAGAAGGGAGAGGTAAGGGGACGATGTTTTTAAAATTGGGTTTTATTTTCTCATTATCTCTGATTTGATTTGCAATAAATTAAATTAATTTCCCTGAGTCAAGTCTGTTTTGCCTGTGACGATAATTGGTGAGTGATCTCTCCCTGTCCTTATCCTGACCCACAAGCCTTTTGTTGTATTTTCCCTCCCCTCTCTAGTTGTGGGGGGGCAGTGACAGAGCGGCTTTGGTGGGCACCTGGTGTCCAGCCAGGGTCAGCCCACCAGAATCAGCAAGAAATTATACATGTGAATCATCAAGGAGAAACAGATCGGTCAGCTTTGATCTTTAAAGAGTCAGCTGCAACAACGCTCATACAGCTTAGACCAGAATTTTTGATATGTGTCTACAAGACAAGCTTCATCTTGACCAAGCCCAAGTGATGTGTGGGTGACATTCTTGGCCGTGCGTGATGCTTCCGAAAAATCCCATCAAAATAGAGGATGTGGCTTGCACACAGAAGCTCCTTTATTTACAGTTTAAACATGACTGCCTTTGAATTTGGTCCCTGTGTCCTCACTGGGACTTGCTATCCTCATGCTACAGAAGCCAGAAGCTACCTATGGAAGAGGGACAAACTCTGTTCCTTTGGGGAACAAGAAGTTCCGGCTTCATATCCCTGTAGAGATATGAAAAGAGAGAATTGGGCTGGGAGTTAACATAGTCCATGCAGGAACGCCACATTTGTGGGATCCCCTGCATCAGCTGGACTGGGGTGTACAAAAAATCATGTTACAATGTTCTCTGCTACCACACTGCGGTACCTCTGGTATTTTCAAACCGTACACAGGCCAGTTACCTGTGGCTGTATGGGAAAGATGCCTTGAATGGTCATTCAGAAAAATTTACATGACTAGTGGTGCCTGCTACAGCTCTGCTGTGAACAGCACTTCTGCAC
Source organism: Chionis minor (assembly GCA_013398295.1). Classification (NCBI taxonomy): domain Eukaryota; kingdom Metazoa; phylum Chordata; class Aves; order Charadriiformes; family Chionidae; genus Chionis; species Chionis minor. Next base: position 726,815 of record VZSF01000772.1, on the reverse strand, counting down.
TACAAGGAAATGTTCTGAAGAACAAGGAAAAGTGGAAACTCCAGCTATAAGCTGATGCCCATTTCCATTTTTTAAAGCCAGAAATCTGGCTTTAGAGGCCAGTCTCCGGAAGATGCTAACAACAAAACAAAGCAGGTGGGGAATTGCTGCCCTTGTATTTTGGGTAAGGAGTTGCAACTGATTTTGGCCTTTTACTTGAAAAATCTCACAATTATACTAAAATTTTCCTGTTTCTAGTGCTGCTGCCTCTCCTCCCATGCCTCCTGCCAGCTGAGCCATAAGGTCTGTAATAATGAAAGGCATCTTTTTACTCTGTCAACACCATTGTTTATTTTATCTCCGCAGCTCACACTAGGTCTTTGAATGAAATGAAAAAACCAGCCCTGCTGTTATCAGCACAGGGCAGAACCGGATGGGAAGCTTGTGGTATTGCTCTGACTAGTGCTGTGTCTTCATGCAGCTGAAGTGTAATGCTGGGAGGCGCTGGGTGCCCTCAGTATCCCTTCAACTTAACCAAAAAAAGAAAAGGAACTTCAAAGCATTCCCCATTTCCCTGGAGGTGTTTGGCACCCCACATTACTCAGCCATGGCTGGGCAACGTGGCTCTTGCAGGTGACCTCTCCATCCGTGCCATCAGTTGGACTGACTCGGACCTTTTTAGGCAGCAGCTTTCCTGGAGTTGCTGGAGGTTTCCATCAGCTTGACCCAGGAGCCGCCACACAGGGCATGAGTTTGCACTTCACCCACTGGCTTCTCGTAGCCCAAGCTCAAGCATTTAGGGTTCATGCAGCAGAAAGAGAAAGGGCAATACCGCAGGCTCTCCACCAGCTTCTGCCCTGGGCAGATAAGAACAGCACTTCTGTCAACTGGCTCAAGGCATTGCCATGACTCAGTTCAAAGCTGTGCAGATAAAATAAACTACAGTGTTGTCAGAAAAATAAAGAGCAGCGGTGTAAGAAAAACAAAGAGCCTTGCAGAAGCTCCAGAAGCACATATGAAGAGAATAATAGCTTAATATTATCATTACGGTTGTCATTATTATTGTTTTGTACTGTGCTTGGACTCCAGAGTCTCCCTCTAGGACTGGAGCTGATATGTTGGGCACTGGAAATGTGTGAAATTAAGAGACAGCCTGTGCTTTGAAAGGGCTCCCAGTCTAAGCACCAGAGTGTGAAGAAGGGAAAGGAAGGGAGGTAGAGGGAGGGACCATTGAAATGCTGATGTTGCAAAGATGAGTTTCAGGACCCATCTGTGAACAAGTAAGGACTTGTTCCTGGGCACACAGGGGACAAGGCAGTGCACAGCATCATCCTCACATCATAAGAAATTCTTCTCTAATTATTTTTTTTCTTCCTCAGAAGCCAAATACAGCATTTGGGATTTCTGTTCAAAGATGCAAAGGGGACTGAAGCTCCCAGATTATGCTAACTTTCCACAGGAGTCAGACTCCTAGCTGCTTTTATCCAAGCAGGGCTGCATTATCGCTCCTCGCTTCACAGCTTCACTTTTGCTGTCTTCACAGCACATCATCCCTTTTGCCGTCTGAACATTGCCTCTCTTGGAGAGACAGCATCCATTTAGAGGGAGGGGAGGAGACAAATATTGAAAAAAATCCAAAAACCAACAACCAAAGAAACAGCAGCTGTTTGATTTTGCCCAGACACTAGCAGCGTTTGCAGAAGTCCCTGAAGAAATGGCCAAACAGGCTTGAATCAGACAGAGCAGTCCAAGGAGAATGGGCTTCATTACCTGGCCTTGCTGTTCATGACAGGGCAAGGACACAGCACATGCTCCAGGGGAACACAAGATTTGCATGGCTGCCATTGCCTTCGGGGCTATGCATTGAGAGGACAGACTGTAGCAGTTGGCAGTACCGTGAGGGGACCTTTGCAGTGCCGCAGGGTGAACCACATCTCAGGCTGCCTTATATTGGTGTCTCTCAGTGCTTCGTTTGCCCACATCGTTTCTCTGTTCATTGCCATGGAAAGCTCTTGTAGCACTTAGACTGTATCAACTGTGTGGAGATTACAGGGGGAAAAGAAAAAGAAAGATTACTCTCAGACTATGATAAAAAATGTATCTTTCCTCCTAAAATCAGTATTTCACAGCCTAGTCAGAAACCAATACCCAGAACACTTTTAGTCCACTTATGATTACTAGCCCAAGACCACTCTTAAGCCACCCCAGAAAAGAAAGATGTAGTATCATCTTGATCGTAGTTGATAAAAGCCTTTGCCATGGTGGCAGGAACCAAGGAACAAGTCTGGAGATCATTACAGGGGGCCCAACATCCAAGAATATAAGAAGTCATGTTTTTATTGCTACCAGGTGTCATGGGACAGTGGTACGGAAGCAAATGTGTTCTACCTGTGGCTGAGGTTTCTTTGAAGAAGAGAGGGAACTCAGGCTAGAACAACTGCAAAATTCCATGTAACACCAGTGCTGCTCTTCCCGTGCCCTTCATTGCTGGGACCCTGTAAAGGTGGTGGCAGAACAAATGCTAGAACCTGGCAGACCACAGCTTCACTCCTGAAATTCAACATCTGCAAGACCAATGTTTCACACAGCATCTTTTCTTAGTGTAGCCCCAGTAAAATATCACAAAACCAGGACTAGCATTGTGCTGCTGCTGAAACATGAGGCGTAATATTTTTCCGCCCCCTGTGTAAATTCAGTTTGCTTTGGGATGTCTATCAATTGTGTCTCTGTCTGTTAGTGTTCGTGTCCTATAACCACTTATTCTTTGAGAAATGATCTGTGTATAGCTAAGAGTGTTTTGTTTATTTTTTCTTGGAGATTGGAAATGGTGGGGTTTATTATTGTGTTTAACCTCTTCTTTCTCTAATCCACCTGCAGGTATCTCTATGCCTATACCTGTCTTTGGACTACAAGATGACTCCAAAGTGTTTAAGAAAGACAGCTGCTTACTTGCAGATGACAATTTTGTCCTAGTAGGCTCTTTTGTGGCATTCTTCATCCCTCTAACCATCATGGTGGTCACCTACTTTTTAACTATCAAGTCACTGCAGAAGGAAGCTACGCTATGCGTGAATGACATTGGCCCAAAGACCAAGTTTGCTTCATTTAGCTTCCTCCCTCAGAGTTCCCTGTCCTCGGAGAAACTCTTTCAGCGCTCTTTGAACAGAGACGTCGGGACTTCTGGGAGGAGAACCATGCAATCCATCAGCAACGAGCAGAAGGCTTCCAAGGTTCTTGGCATTGTCTTCTTTCTGTTTGTTGTGATGTGGTGCCCGTTTTTCATCACCAATGTGATGGCTGTAATTTGCAAGGAATCATGCAATGAAGAAGTTATTGGAGGACTACTTAACGTATTTGTTTGGATTGGCTACCTTTCTTCGGCTGTCAATCCACTCGTATATACGTTGTTCAACAAAACCTACCGCTCAGCTTTCTCCCGTTACATTCAGTGTCGCTACAAGGAGGAGAAGAAACCTTTCCAGCTGATTTTAGTGAACACCATCCCAGCACTTGCATATAATTCCAGCCAGCTCCAGCTAGAACAAATGAAGAGTTTGAAAAAAGAGGCAAAAATGATGGCTAAGGATTATTCGATGGTCACGATAGGAATACATCATTTGGATGGTACCTCCAAGGGAAGTATCAGCCCAGCGAACGAAAAGGTTAGCGGTGTGTGACAGTCAGCAGCTGCCATGACAACCACCGTGCATACGCTGAAAATTTCACCTGGCTGTGAGAAGCTCTGATAGCTTAGAAAAATCAGCCCTGTTCAAGAGACCCTCCAGTAAGATCACATACTCCTCATATTATCCTGTGGATGAAAAGCAGGGTTGAAATGGTATAAAATGTGCAATTTTTTTTCATATGGTACTTTGGCTGTTTTAAGCACAGGCTTTATTAAACTTATTTTTTTAATATTCTAAAGGATATATTTCTTAAAGAAAAAAAAATGCAATTTCTGGTATTATAACATGGGCTGTGAAGAAACCTACGCATTTCTTTTCTCTTTGCAAATGAAAGCTAAGCTGTCCTTTGATGTCCTCGCAGAGTAGGCTCCAGCTAGTCTGTCTTGCTACAATGGAATTTTGTTATCATTAACTGAATGAGCACTTTACGGAATTTTAAATAAAATGATGGTTAATTTGCTAATATATATTTAAAATAAATTTTAAAGTATGAAAGAAAAATCTATTAAAACCTGTATAGATTAATTATATGGACATTTTGGTAACCGTGTTTTTATGGCTATTTTTTTCTTCTGAGTGACCATTCTGAAATGTAACTGGGCTTTTCTGCCATTTGTTCTGTAGTTCAAATTAGCAATCTTCAAAGGTAAATTATACTTGAATGATCCTTTGTTTCTACCACCGTTTGTAATCTTTATTTCATGTCTTGTACTTTATATCCATTCAAAAAGTTTCATCTGTTCAGCTTAAAACTTGAAAGTAATTTTTTCAAAAGTAATTACTGGGCTTGATTCCCTGCTCCTTCCCACTGCTGTTGACAGGAAAGTGAAGAGAGAAGAGTGGAAAATCAGCCAAAACATTGCTAAATAATTTCAGGAACAATTCCACATCCACATCTCTGTTTGATTCCACCAGAGTCTGATTCAAGTAATGCCAGTGGAAGTTTTGCATGAGTAAAGCGTTCACTAAAAGGTTGCAGCAGATCTTCTCTCACGATTTCTCTTTGGTTCAAAAGGCTGTTCTGAAGGTGTCCCTCTGGTTTTGTTTTAGGGCTGGTAGAGTTAGAATTATTAGAAAACTGTTACTTGTTCATAATTGTTTTTCCTGGTTTCACCGTTTTGCTGTTATGGTAGATTGCTCAGGAACGGTAGGTAGCTTGCACTATTAGGACTCAGCCTTAATGAAATATGTATGGGCAAATGGTGCCCACTTGAAAAATAACAGGACTTATAAGCGGCACTGTATTTCACCTGCATAGCTCCAAGGGCAGAATACATTACATAAAGAACATCAAATATATTGCTTGACAGAAACACCTAATCATGAAACTGTTTCCTTTCGGGCATCGTAGATGATTTCACCGAAGCCAGCGGGACTCCGCTGGAGAGCAGAAATATAAATGTTGCATCCACCTGCAAAACCTAAATCCAAGCATTTCATTCGCTCCATGAATTTTGCAGCCATAATCATCAGAAGCAGGATGTATTCCAGTTTCAGATCCTGTCCGCTGTGAAAAAAAATCCTGCCTACCTAGAAGCCAAGCCCCAATGCCTTCATCAGTCCTTCTCTTGAAGTTGTTCAGTTTTCACAAACCAATTAAATTTCCGCTACGGCAAAGAAAGAGAGAGACAGAGAGAACCTGAATCTGATTCTAGCATACCAGCTGGGGGTTTTTGGAAGAGGAAGCCTTTTAGCTTAAAATACCAATCTATGGTAGAACAGGACTTAAAAAAACTTGGCTGGGTATTTGGCTGATTTTCAAGAAACTGCTTTTATTGTCCTCTTGCCAGTCTGATAACTAAATCTGCCAGTTTTATGAGCCATTTCCTCCAACATGGGATAGGTCAGAGCCACCGTGCACAGGTCACACAGGAGCCCTGTGTGCACATAGTGTCACTGGCTACCTCCAGGGACCTCAGCCTCCACACCTGGGTCAAAGTGTCGTGCAGTAGCCCCGTTGCAGTGATGCCGTGCATGTCATCCATCGGTTCATGCCCATTAATGGTTTTCCCCCCAAAACTGGGAATTTAGGATCACTTCATAAACCAAGTGGTATAAATGCTGTGCTCACTGAGGTGGTTTATACAGTCTCTCCGGCTCTGGGAACTTTTGATCACCACAGCCAAACTGAACAGCTTCAGCAGAAGGAAAAATGGACTTGCTGCTCCTGCCTCCCTATGCACACCCTGCTCCCACACCACGCCATGTGAGAGATGCCACACCTAAGGAATGTCAGGGGGAATCTGCTAAATGCAGCTGAGCGTGAGGACCGCTGTAGTAGTAGGTGAGAGCAGTGACTTTCCACTGTTCCCTGACGTGTTTGATATAGACACTAAATCAGGGGGTTAGAGCCAAGGACAAAGGCCAGTTTGTATCATGCAGGCCAGCAAGGCAAGAGATGGAGCACTGATGGAGCACACGTGGTCCAGGGCATCCCACAAAACAGGGTATTCGGGTACCTCCCGGTGTCCAGATGTCTCCACTCCACAACCAGAGTGACGGTTCTCAGGATTCACCCTTGGGAACAGGCACCCCAGGGAAGAAGTAGGCAGTAATAAACCCAAAGTTCTTTCAAGAGTAGACGTCTGAGGCTCAGGATCTGCCACCAAACCAGATTGCCTTCATATGATGAATACTGACACGGGATCGAAGGTCTCTAACCCTGCGCGTGAGGGGAAAGGAAACACAGACGCTTCCGCCAGTGGAGGGAATTGCCGCGTTTTGTGCAATTTGTGCCCATCTTGGTGCAAGCGTCTCGGGCCTTGCAAGAGAACGAAGCAGACGGGGCGGACAACCCGGGTCCTGCTGCCCGTTTGTGCCAGGGAGCAGAGCCTGCCTGCATACTGCACGGTGTGTAGGGCACCCTGCACTTCTCCGACGCTCGGTTCCTCCCAAAACTCCTGACGGTCCGGTTGCTGGTCTGCACAGTCTCCTTCACCAGCTTGCACTTGCCAAGCTGTTAGTGAGCATTTAACGCTCTCGGCTGATGCTCTCCATTTACCGTCTGCGTTTCGCCCATGATGCGGAGCAAANGTTTCCCTTTCATTTCACCTTCTGTTCCTCTTTCACAATGTCAAATTGCTCAGGTTGCAAATACTGACGGGGAATATTTCACTACAAACAGAGAGGGTTTCAATTACTTGCTTGATGTCTCATTAGAAGATGACTCTGAACATTATTTTTTTTTTCCAGCTTATTAAAATAAAACCTATGTTTTGGACCTAAGAGACTTGACAGCATTCCTTTAATTGACAGCTGGAGTTAACGCTTATTTTTTGCTTAGAAGCAGGGATATCTGATGCCTGACATTTTAATTCTGCAAGCACTCAGATAGGTGGTTTTATTGAGTGATCAGCAGCTTTTGCCTAAGAAGCCTCTCAAAGCCAAGAATGCACAGCAGATAAAGACCAATATCTCCAGCTGTTTATGGACATCTTTGACAGTTTAGCGAGGCCTGATTCTGCCACCTTGCACCAAAATGTTAATAGATTTTTGTGTGGTTTGCCTTAGTGACGATGACAGAGTCAGCGTCTGAATTTGTTCTACCCACCATGCCAGATCTGCGGGAGGTCGCTCATCAGTAGATAGCAATTAATAGAGTCATTATACTGCTGACGGATGACAAAGCTGAGCCGTTTTAAACCAGAATTTATAGCATTGGGCTTACACTTGGGATGAACACTACGGTTTAGAATGACCAGCTTCAGAGCAACACTTCCATCTTGCAAAAAAACGTGAGTGTTTTCATTATGCATCAGGCTGGAATGGAAACTTTTGCAATTTTCCAGGCAAAAAAAGAGAAGACATTCACACAGACTAGCTCAGAAGTTCGGGCCTTCCCCTGCCTTACAGGAAAAGCATGCTGAGTCAGTTTGTCACATCTGCATCCAAAAATCCCGCTTTGTCTGAAAAAAGGTTTCAATCAACAATTTTTCAAGTAGATCAACGTTTTATTACTGTTAAGACTGCATGTGAGAAATGTCCAAAGACGTGAAGCTCACCATGTATCTCCTAAGCTGGTGTGCGAACTTTATACACTTCAGGGTAAAAAAAATCCTATGTATCTATCCCATCCAGCCAACCATGCACTGTACTTAGGTAATTATTGCCAAACGGTGAGATGCATTCTATTTTGAATACCTAAGTGTTTGCTTCTGTAAATACATAGAGAAAAACATTTACTGTATTTTGTAAATGTTAATGTAAAATGGTGTTCCAATGCTTTATTGTTTTGTCAGATCCCACTGCTAGTAAAGCAGATTAAAATATTTAAATGCCATCGGTTGTTTTATAAACTGGAGGTTTGTCTTAAGTAGTTATTTTGGTTTGGTTTAATTTCTCTTAGACATACCCACAGTACCATGTCTGCTGAAGGCTAAAGTAATTTTAATTATCTTGCTGGCCAGAGAGAAAGAGCATGTTGCAGACTTTAACTATCTCAGTAAACTGGTCCAAAATGAGATGTTGAAATCATTCTCTTTTTCCAAGGACAGCCGTTCTTCTACTGAAAAGGTATATACTCTTTGGATAAGTACGTATAGCTTCAAAAATTTCAGTCTCAGTAACAACTTACTTGCAGTAGTAATAAGCCAATTAAATTAATTTCACTACGAAGTCGCGCTATAAGATTAAAATTAATAAGCAGCATAAATAAATAGCATTGCACAGTTGCGCAGGCATAACTAACACGAGTCACAGAACCACAGTGCCATCTATTGGCAGCATTTCCTTTCACAAAGAGTGCTCTAGTAAGAAATCAAAATGGATGTTGTTACCTTTTTTTCTCCATCTTAAAACCAGAGTAAATTTATTCCTCCAACTGATCTTACAGCACACACGCTCTTGTTTACAAGTGCAATGCATATTAAAGTAGTACAGTTGTTAATAAGAAGTCCTCTCAAAACCTTGCTGTAATTTAAGGTTTCATCAAGCTTTATAATGTGTAGAGAAAAGTGCACAAAGGCATATTTTTCAGAAGTTATCAAACAAAGGGAAACAGAGTGCTTCAGCTACAAACCTGTGAGGTGCCATAGGCTGAAATGTGCCACATAAGACCCCTGAATTGAAAAACCACACAGTTTTACCTCCATAGTACTAGACTACTGTACATAGGCTCCAGGATATCATAATTTCTTATGTTCTTTGGAAAACTGCTTGCCAGATTTACCTGGTTTGACATACTTTGCACTGATGATTGAAAGAGAATACATTTAGCTTATCCGTTTGGCACTTCAAGCCATAGAAGTGAAGATATTTGGAAAAGAAGGTATTTGGTCTTCAGATATATAGTATAATCTTCTGAGGATATCTCCTTAAAATATGGCAAAAGGGTCCTTGGAAATTTTATATAATGCAGTGAAGTTCTTTGATATACCTGCAGCTCTGACATGTGAGACCTGGCAAACAGACCCAGCAATTCAAAAGCCTCCTTAATTGAATCTTACTATGTTTGATGTAATTTAATCACAGATATACCATGTTATCAGACCCTGAAAATAGTTCTAACAATGGTTCTGCAAACCATAATTAATTATTTCTAAAGTTGTTTGACTATATAAAAGATTAACTTTTTAGTCAGATTGAAGTCTTCATTTTAGGATAAATGAAAGCTGACAAACTCAATAGTATTATTCAAATTCAGTGTGTCGGTTTACATGTGTAAAGTTACTCATATTCTTAGCATTTGCAGAACATCAGTCGGGAGTGACTGTTATCTAAATTGGTTGGGTTATATCACTGTGTAACCAGCACAAAGCCATGCAAAATAGGTGATGGTTCTAGTTGTGTTAATATTTAAACTATCAAATTCCATTCAGAATGGAAAATTAAAAACTAATGCAAACAAAGAATTTTAGGTGGTTGTGGAGAAAAATTAGAATTCTTTATGGCCAGGCACCGTAATTTTTCAAGTGCTGGACTTGTCTGGGTTTCTTCTAAAATGTGGAAGGTAATATATTTTAAATATGACTACTTTGCCACTCTGGGTGTGAACAGAGTGTGCAGAGAATCAGACCTGGTATCTTTCCTTAAGAGATCTTAATATATAAGCAGAAAAATTTACTTTTTTTTTTCCGTTTGGGTTTTTTTTTTTTTTTCCTTAAAAATCTGTGTTCACACTGGGGACGCTTGGGAATGATCCTATGTTAGCAGACTTCCTTATGGTCATGTCTCAGAAGATTTGCCTCAAATCAAATTGTTAGTAAAAAGATAACGAAACAAAAGAGAAAATCATACAGAGATTATGGAAGGGCCATAAACCAACCTAGGGTTGTATTCGCTGAGGGGAGTCAGCATGTACGTGCATCAATATGGTCCCTCATCAAAGGCTCACGAAAAACTAACCACAAGTTAAGACAGAAGGTTCTTGTGTGGTGAGAGAACCCCTGAGAGATAGGAAACAGGCAAGACAGAATAATCAGTCTTCACCCTGGAGGCGAGACACCAGCAAGTCCGACAGGGACCTCTAGAAAAAAAATACATCAAAAGTGACAGCATGCACAGTGGACAACTGATTGCAAAGACCACATGATACTCTGTGATGGCTCTGGAAATGACACGTGAAATTCAAAGTAGAAAAAGTAAGGTGATGTATTTTTAGGGGAAAAAAAAAACCTCTAGCTTTACATACAGAATAATATGTTGTAAACTGACAGTTACTACACAGGAAAGAGATCTTTGTGTCATGGTACTGTGAAAAAAATGATCAGCAGTAGTTAAAAAAGTATTTGAAGATAACTGTACAGAGAAGGGCAACACAGACAATCAAAATTGCAGGATGGCTTCCATACGAGTAAATATCTAAATAGATTAGGACTCTTAAAATATTGGGCCAGTTCATGAAGCCAAAGACAGCTCTTTAACATAGAGATGACAGACATTTCTAGCCAGAGAAATCTAGGGATCCCAGACTGCTAGATGTTAGTGAGTGCTCTCTGGAGCTGCTTGCCAAATCCTTGTGCTCTTCCTTCTACCAGTTTGTGCTACAGCTCATCTTCAGAATGGGGTGTTGGGCTGGATGGACCTTTGGTCTGAACAACTACAGCTGCTCTTCTGTTAGATTTCAAATGAAGATGCAATCTGTGTATGGATTTAATTAAGCAATTCACCATTTTTCTGTTCCTGCTCTTCCATAATTATTTCTGCAAGTGCATTTGCAACTGACCTAAAAAATCTCAATGAATTAATTTGTAAATTTTTAGGTCACAATTCACTGGCAATACAAATACTAGTATTTAGTGAGTACACTCTTATTCTTCCTGTTATATAGTAAGTGTTCTGCAGCAATAGAAAAGATTGCTAGTCTGAAAATTCTTAAACACTTCTTCACTGCTCTCAGGAACCCAGTAATAAAAATCACGTTCATGCAAAAACACAAGTGCTGCAGAAAATGGAAGCAAAGAAAACAGTAGTTAAAACGATGGTTGCTGAGTTTCCAAGCAAATTTACAACACGCTTGTTTTGTAAACTCTCTGGTGCTAAATAATTTAAAATGACAAAGATGTTTGGGTGATACCTGTGTGAGTTGAAACACTGATTTTTCATTGAGTCATTTAGGCTGGGAACTCCTAGGGGTCTGCTAGTTAAGTCCAGGTCTAAGCCAGTTGACCCATTTCCTACAGGCAAAGAAGAGAGAGGCAGCCTAAAATGAGTATTTAAGGCAAGTGGAAAGAATCATCCTTTGGAACTGCCTGCTGGAGAAAATCCCACCCTTTAAATCCCATGAGCATAAAAGAGCTTCATTCCCAACTAGCAGCAGCTATGATGTAGCCACGTAACATTGCTTTTCAAAACTAAATACTTGGGGCTGATGGAGTTAATGCTAACCCTGGAGATGTAGTATAGGGAATAAATTTCCCACTGTAAGATGACTATTAATGGTCACATTTGGGGTCCTTGAGGGAGAACACAGACTATTTGCTGAATGGGTCTTTTGAGAATCAGTCACCTGGGAGAAGGTGAAAAGATTGAACTGTGCCATCTTCTGATCTGCCCGAGAAGCAGGTGGCTGATGAAAGAGGAGCACGCTGTGCCATTTTAAGTGAGGTTTCACCTTACAGACTCACATCTAAGGAAAAAAAGAGGGAAAGAGAAACACGTTAAGCAGATTACTGCGGTTGCTGTCAGACTACATTCGTATTTATTTATCCTTACAATTCTTTTGAGGAAAAGACAACTACTACTGGGACCTACTTGCTGATGGGCAACTGAGGTACAGTGGGACAAAATCAGCAGAAGCAGCCACTCAGTGAGTCAGGAGCAGAAGCCAGAACTTAAAAGATGTGGGTGAGGGTCCCCTCCCTGTAAGCCTCTACTTCTCAGTGCTGAGGGAACAGAGATTTCCGGAGGACATTTGGGAATATGCAGTTCCTCCTGACACATGAAAAAAAGTTCTTAGCAACAAAGTTGAGATTTGCATGTTTGAAATGAGTCAGGCCTTCTTACACTAATTTTGAGGAACCAGCAAAAGTAGTTTATAAAGGCACTTTCTGAGCTGAATTACAGCAGTCATGAGACCTTGAATGACCCAAAGAAAGACAGATTATCCCAAAATTCCTCCTTGATACCTCCCATGAGAAAGAAATGTAGTCATTTGGGAAGCAGCACTGAAAACTAATCCAAGGCAGGGTATCTGCTTCAGAAATTGGCTTGTGAAAGAGATGGAACTACTCAGGGTCAAATGAAGGTGGAAAATCTCAGGATTTAGAAGCAGACTAGTCCAACAGATAGTCCACCAAAATATTTTGAATTGCTGCATGTAACTATGCATAAAGTCATGGATGAAATTTCCACATGAGCAATACTCAACATGGACAGACTCAGGAAATCTGTATCTGCATTCTCCAGGTGACATGTAGAAAATACCTTTTTTGTCCTTTTTTTCTTGCAGATAGTGAACTCTACAAGTCAGAAGGTTTGCTTCGATAGGTTTTTGTACAGTGCTTTGCATTGTGGACCTGGTCACTGTCAATGGCAATAAGCTTGTTCCTTTTTATTCAATGACCTATATTATAGTGCAGAATAGCACCTCCCTTCCTTACTGCAACTTAGATGTTTTTTTAAACTCCAAAATATGCTTCTGAACTGAAGGCTCTTCTTTTCACAAAGATCCTTCTCTCTTTATCTCTGTTACTGCAGGGAATAGAATAATCTGGGTTTTTTTCTTAACTATATTGTTCAGATCGCACTCCATCTCATCATCCAGGTCATTAATAAAGACACTAAATAGTCTTATCGCTCGTATTGATCCTTGAGGGGTGTCCCGTTGCCAGCTGGACTCTGTACTGCTGACCGATACCCTCTGAGCCCAGCAATAATCCAGCCAATTTTCCACCCACCTTACTGTCCACTAATCAAGCCCATATTTTGCCAACCTCATTAAAAGGAGACAAGGAGATTAGGAGAAGTTGTAGCAAAGCCCTTGTTAAAGCCAAGGCATACAACTTCCGCTGCTCTTGCCTTGTCCATTGAGTCTGTGCTCTTGGTAAATCCATGTTGGCTACTCCCAATCACCTTCTTGTTCTTTGTGTACCTGGAAATGGCTTCCAGGAGGATTTGTTCCATTACTTTCCCAGGTATGGTGGTAAGGCTGACCTGTCTTTGGTTTGCTTGGTTCTCCTTCATGCCCTTCTTGAAGGCGGGTGTCACATCTACTTTTTCCCAAACATCAGTAAGACTTTCTGGATTGTCCGAACCTTTTAAACATGACAGAAAATGGCCTTGCGATGACATCAGCCAGTTCTCTCAGCACCATCTAATGCATCCCATCTGGTCCCACAGACTTGTGCATATCCCCATGATTTAAGTGCTCCCAAACATTGTCCTCTGTTCTGGCGAGTACATACCTGACAGGTCAACTTCACCCGTGAAAACTGAGGCAAAAAAAATGGCACTGAGTACCTTGTTCTTTTCCATGTTCCTTGTCAATAGCTCCCCTGCCCCATTAAGCTGTGGGCCAACATTGTCCTTAGCCTTCCTTTTGCTGTCAATGTACATAAAGAAAGCTTTCTTGCTGCTCTTCACATAACTTCTAGTTTCAGCCCCAGCTGAACTTTGGCTTTTCGGCCTCCATCCTTGAATGCTTTCTATATTTTTCCCAGATAGCCCATCCCTGCTTCCACTTTGTGTAGGCTTCCTTTCTGCATTTGGCACAGTCAGGAGTCCTTTCTTCATCCATGCTGGCCTGTGCTGAATTTTCGGCAAAATGAATGGACTCTTCTTGTGCTTTGAGCAGTCTGTCCTTGAAGAACAACCAGCTCTCCTTTGCCTGCCGGGATCCTGCATTGGATCCTGCCAATAATCACTATTTGCTCTCCTGAAGTTCAGGGTTGTGACTCCATTTCTTTTGCTTGCTTTTAGACACTAATTATAACTAATCCCACATATTACTGTGTGAAAGCTTGTTCCCTTCAAGCTTTATACTCTTCTGTGATTTCAGTTACTCAGCCTGAAACAAATTAAATGAGGCTATTCAGAAGACCACTATCTTTTGTTAAAATTCTGATCAATCAAGTTTTTTGCTATTTCTCTTGGGGCAATGTGAGCATCTACTTTTACTTTTCCATCTTAAATGATGTTTGGAATCTTCTGGCTCTTTCGTTACCTGTGCTTCATCTAGAAACCATACATATTGTTGAAATAAATGTTCTTCCTGCTCAGGATCTCATCAGTTGTTCCAAAAGCCATCTAGGCATGCTACCATACTCAATCTTTGACAGTAATAAAATACTGCCTTTTCCTCAGCATTTTTAAAAGCCATGCTCTTTAAAATAATCTTTAAAATAAAGAGCAGAAGCAATCTCAGGTAATATAATTTTGCATGACTCTGTCTTACATCATTATAGGTAACAGATTTAAATAGTCCTCACAAGAAGAGTTCGTGATACACAACTTAAAGATTCTTTCTACTATTTTGATTCTAATTTTGACAAATGATTTCAAGTTCACCCCAACCCAAGTTCATGATTTCAAGGATTGCACCCCAAGACCAAGAAAGAAAGTCCACTCTACTTGTATTACTTCAAGGCTTGTACAGGGCTCAAGAAATCCTAGGAATGCCAGCTGGTGTTGCTGATCTTAACTTATTCTGTCAGACATCAAGAAAAGCCTACCTCCCAGGGAAAGACAATCATAAGCCTAAACAAATAGCATTTATATCTCCTCCTCTCCTTGGGGCTCCCATTAATAAGGCAAGCCTTAATGTTCTACTAAATTATTTATTGGCTGAAATGAAATTTAAATTTGTGCTTTGGTGTTCTCTAAGTCAGATCTTAACTATTACATTCCTGCCAGCCAACGTCTTTCTTTAGCTGCAATTATACCTCAAATTTTGCTTGGATATCTGAATTCAAAATATTAACTTCGAAGTGTCAGTAAATCCAATATGAGGAATTTAAAACTGTATGTGGAAAAATTTCTCAAACAAGCAGTCTCTTCCTAAATTCAAAAATAATCTGTACTAGAAAGAAATAGAAAACAGAGGACATAATACAAATATGTACAGTCAATTTACTACGAAAGAAGCAAGACTGCTTTATTTTTAACTGTAAGGCATTAAGCAGAAACTACTTTCTGTCAGAATTATCAGACACATATACCTCACTGGATTTGGTATCAGTTGTAACACATGCTTACTTTTGCATTTTCCTAAAGTGATAAGAAAATATTACTAATATTTCTTATTCACATAACTGTAATTTTAAAAGCATGTTTGTTTTTTTCCCCTGGGAAAGTTTTCATTGCTTTAATTGCCCTAGAGACAAAGAATTTTTTTTCAAAAAACACTACCTTTTTTCTAATTTCTTATCACAAATGGCTTATTTCAGCAACTGCGAATCTTTTGTGTATAGATTTCCTGCACTCTCTCTGCAAAAAGGATCCATGAACATGCCCAGCCTTATAGCAGCTGAGAGCTATCGAGGCTGTTACAGATCACTAGTGTAGTGCTGCAGTGCTTGCAAAGCAAGATACGGCTAAATTAAATAATCAGAATGACGAAAGACAACTGCTGATCTAGAAGTCCTCTCTGGCCACAAAAGAGATTGTGTAACTTGACCAAAGACAAATTCACAAAGCTTCTCAGGGAAACTTTTCCATTTGCTAATCTATTTAATCACATTAGGTTCTTGTTACAGACTGGATATTTTTTACCTGTAGAATTAGAAAACTGGTAAAGAACACAAAAAAGAGGAGACAGCTAGCATCGGCACCACTGTAACTTTCATTCCAGTGCGAGCAAGACCAAAGGACAACACTTTTTCCCAAAAAGACCTACAGATTCAAATGACACACTAAGTTGCTAATGAACAAAAAGGAAATAATGAAAGAAAGAAATAGAGCAATGAAGAAGAAAACTCTGTGTAGGCAGATAAAACAAGTAAGGGCGCATAGTCTCTAGCCTCTGCCATTGGTTTTGTTGGCTAAGAAGCTCCTTGGGCAAACTGCAGAAAAAAGTAAAGACCTGCCTTGAAGGGCCAGCAACTAATGACACGACAAGTTGCACCCAGGTGAAATCTTGACAGTATGGAAGGAAAGAAAATAGATGAAATTTTGCAAGATCTAACTTCCATCCCAGACAGAAGGTAAGATGGATGCGGTAAAGAAGGGGAAATAGAAAAAGAAATCAGTAACAATGAAGTGGTAGAAAATTCTCCTCCCTGTGTAAAGCTTCTCCCTTGAAAAGCTGAAGACTTGAAGCGGATCACTTCAATACAGTCAGCATGAAATATCCTGAGGGAATGACAATGTTACCAGCCATGTAAGTTGTTTGGAAATGACCGATATCATGGTATAAGACAGTTTAAGACAATTTAGATAAATACGACATTAGAATCATAAATGAACAATTACGATAAAGAACACTGGAAAAGTTATTTACAGAAAAGAATGACATATAAATAATCTCCTGGCAAAGTAGACAGGGAAGTGTGAATTCAGTGCTCTGAATAACCAAAGTGTAGATGAGATCACATACAAAAAGTGAAGGAACAAATGGCTGAAAAGCACTAGCAGGAGGTGGAATACGCAGCTATTAGGTAAAAGAGGTTAGCAACTACCATCCTTAATTCAGACTACCCAAACAAAAACATTGGAAAAGCGTGTACCCAGACACATGGATGAGGGAAGGACTGTACTCACTGAAAAGAAAATGGAAAAGGAAGAGTTAGGTACTATAAGCTTAAGACATACAGGTTTCTTGCCTACGATGTGAAAGTTTCTTGCTGGAAGCTTTACAGCAAATGTGTTGCAGTGGGTTGAAGCTAATGGTATGTTTCCCCAAGTACAGAAAGGACGCTGCAAATGTGCTGAAAAGGCAAAACCCCTTCTAACAGAAAACTAAACCATCCTTATAAATGTCAGAAGAAACGTTAGAGAGATGATCTGAAATAGTATCTCACCACTGGATTAGATCAGGGATAACGTGGTTCAAAGTGTTGTCTACGTAAGGGGAACATACAGAAAGTATGTTGAAGTATATATTATACTTGGAATACAATGATAAAGTAATAGATAAGGCAACAGTACACAAGCCCTGAGATTTTCTGGAGTACCTGCCACTCTTTTCAATATCCTCGTTTCTACTGTTTACCATCCTGCACCATGTAAGGAGAAGCCATTTAATGATGAAGGACAGGAAGTCTGGTGAACACCTGTTTTTTTATAGATAATCTGAAATGATATGCAGAATGAAACCAAAATGAATTCACTGGTGACAGCTGCAGACGCTGTCTCAAAGGATAGAGAAATGGCAGTATGGTTAAACAAATGTGCATAACTAAAGATACTAAAAATATCCATACCACAGCACAGAAGAGACTGCACGAGCTTGGCTCCCTCTACCTTATGATGACCTCAACACCATCCCGGCATGTTTTCCACTTCACACATTCTTACACGCGACACACACTCAGCTGGGTGCCATGAGAACAGCCTTCTGGAGGGTTGCCACACAGCTCTCACATTATTTACCTGTGCATTTACTTCAGTCATTTCTGACTGAAAAGACATACAAAATGCTGCCTATATTTTGATGTCGTGGAGACGTGGGGAAGCCAGGTGAACTCATCAGCGTGCTGCCAGTTGGATCCTTCTGAATATGTCACTCCGAAATGGGAGCAAATTGGGTAGAGGTTATCTAAGGGACTTGGAAAGGAACCCAGGTTGCGTACTGACAAGAGAAATAGCTAAAACCAATTGCAGATATCATGGAAAATGAGATGTGTGTAATGACAGCTGACTATATATACAAGAAAGAAAACGGACTGGCTAAAGTTTAGATCAAATAAGAAACTAACTGGGCAATAGCGAGGGGTAGGACATTAAAAGGGCTACCAAACGTACACAGATAGAGCTAGATGGAACAACCTGAAGAGTGTTTAAGAAATACTAGCGAAGAAATACACTTTAATTCGCTTAATAGCAAATTAAACCTTCCAAAAGAAAAACCAAGAGAAGAAAGTTTAAACAGCTCAGAGACAGCATATTTGTACCAGCTACATCCAAACAGACGGGATAGGGAAAGCTGCTCTGGAAGGCAGGATGGGTGGCCCAGGTCCAGGGTTCAGCAGCTACAGTCCAAACAGATCTCCTGGGGAAGAGTAGAAACTAACTGGAGGACACAGTTGCCGGTACTGCGCCTGGCTAGAATTAGGGATTAAAATTAGAAACAAATTATTGTCACATTGGCAAAGTAACAGATGATCAGACTGCAAAATGTTATGGGCAAAGATAGTTACTGCTAATGCTGTACGTGCTATGAGACTAGAAAGAGGGAGATGGCTTTCCGGAGGATACTTCTTCGGCAACCAGTGGGCATGTTTAACTGCAAATTAAAAAAAAAAAAAAAAAAAAAAAAAAAACGCTGCTTTAAAGCAAAAAGGGGGAAGA
>VZSF01000772.1:556231-708052 GCA_013398295.1 Chionis minor | reverse complement strand
AAGCCACAACTGGCTGCCGAGCCCTGCGCCCGACCTGGCAGAGGAGGACTCAACTCGCGGGGAGCAGGCAGTTCGCAAAGACACAAACCACCACTGCACGGAGCCGCAGCTTGGTTTAAGTGCTTGTGGATGAGATTAACTCCAAAAAAAAAAAAAAAAAAAAAAAAAGAAAAAGACGCTGCTTTACAGCAAGAAGTGGGAAGAGTTTGGGTTATGAATAAGATGAAAGCACTCTCAAGTATCTTCTTTCCTTCGTGATCTCGCAAGTGAGGTGTCATGACAAAAACTACGTAAACTAGAATTTAGTTTTATTATAAAATCAGGAGTCTGTCAGGTGGCAGCTGCTACGAAGAACA
The DNA here is from genome assembly GCA_013398295.1 of Chionis minor. Classification (NCBI taxonomy): domain Eukaryota; kingdom Metazoa; phylum Chordata; class Aves; order Charadriiformes; family Chionidae; genus Chionis; species Chionis minor. Next base: position 707,696 of record VZSF01000772.1, on the reverse strand, counting down.
CTGAAATACTGAGAAGGGATAAATCATTTAAAATTTAATGATGTCGCAGTCCAAGTTCAGGCTGCTTCAGCAACCTTTTTCCCCCATTGAGGTCTTGGTGGTCGAGGGAGAGTAAGGCTAACAGAAATACTTGCTGCCCTGAATAGTTCACTGTTACTGGAGTCACTGGATTAACCTTTTCTTCCTATCTTCATTCTACAGTTCAAGAGTTTCCTCTGCAGAGCCGGCAAGGCGGCCTCTGCGGCACTGGCGCACGGAGGTGGCCTGCAGCCCTGGGTGGAAGAGTGGGAGAAGCGCCTGAAGAGGAGGAGGAGAGCAGCACCCACGACCCCCAGAAGCACGGCAGATCACCCTCCCCCGGGGACGTGGATTTGATCTCAGCGGAGGCCGCAGCCCAGCGGCCGCCATGACGGGCGGGAACCCGCCGCCTGAGGGCCGCGCCGCGGGCGGGGGGGCGGGTAGGCCGNGGCAGGCCCCTGCGGGCCCAGGGAGCCGGCGGCCGGGGGGGAGGGAGGGGAGGAAGGATGGCTGCGGGTACGCCCGAAGGCGGGAAGGTGCAAAGGCAGGGGCAGGAGAGCGCTTCGGTGCGGCGGGAAGGAGTGAGACTGTGTGGAAATGTAGTCCCGGAACGGACGCGGGAGCGAAGCCGAGGTGGGGCCGGGGTGGGCGGCCGGCGGGCCGGGGCGGCCTTGCCTGCTGCGGCGGCGGGCCCTGCCTCGACGAGGTGGGCGTAACGCGCTTCTGTGCGGCCGCCCCTCGCCTCCCGCCCCGGGTGGGCGGTGGAAGGCGGCGAGCGGGCCCTGCGGGCTGCCGGCGGTGGCGTGGGTTTTCTTGCCCATCGCACCATAGGAGCGCAGAGCTACGGGGGAGGGGGCGGCTCCATTTTGGCGTTTTGTTACCTGGTTTCGCCTCAGGATTTGCGTGTGCGCCCACCCTTCAAGCCTCTTCCCCTTTCAGCTGCCTCCTTGGCCTTAACACTGACAGCGGCTCCCTTTGTGTTAGCTTTCCCCAGTTTCCTCAGCAAGTTTGCTACCAGTGTGCTACCAGCTGTTTTAAAACTCCCCTGACTGTTTCCTTCCCTGTATTTTTTATACTGTTTCTTTCCCATGGAAGTAAGCCTCCTGCTTCTCTGTGAGGCCCGGCTTTCTGCCATCCCCCAAACCTTTAGAACAAGATAGTTAATTTCCGTTGAAGATTTGGTAATTAGCAGCTGGATACTGGCACGCACAGCGAAGGAAAGGTGGGACAGGTTTATCTCCTGCACGGCCGTTGTGGAGGTAGCAGCCTGGCCGCTCATCACAGGCAGCTCCAGGGTCACCGCAGCACCTGAGATTTCTTGTCCAGAAGCAGCGTTGGTAGACAAAGAGCAAGCTGTGGTTATTTCTGAGGTAAAGGCAGTCGGAGATGTGGGGCTGTAGGAAAGCAGGAAGGCTTTGTCAGCTCTGCTCCCGAGAGTTCAGCTCCCCCTTCCCCTCCATTTCTCTGGGGAAATAAAAAGTTAATGAAAGATCAGGAAGTGTTTCCAGGAGATTCTTTCGTCTGAAAAACTGTGACATTCAACAAGGATGCTTTAAGTGGTATTCAGCTTTTCTCATAACTCGCTGTAAGACCGGGAATGTCTTATTTTCAAATTTAAATTAAATTTCAAATTTAATTTGCTCCTTTTTTCGTAGTTAAAAGCCATGGCACTGAAACAAGTTTCCAGCAACAAATGCTTTGATGGGTTCCAGAAGGTGTTTGAACATGACAGGTAAAGCAACCTAGATGTTTAGCAGTGAATTCATACTGTATTGCTGGCAGCGTTCTCAGTCTGCAGAAAGATAGTGTGTTCTCGCTAATATCCATACGTCAGTGAGGAAAGCTGTCTGCTGCTGCTTTGGCTGTATTCTTGTATTTCTGTGTTAATGTTTAACATGTCTAGTATACTTAGTGCTGCAGATCTGAGGTGGGAAGTCAGTATTTTTACCTTTGGAAATGAAGCTCCGTTACTGTGTTTGCAGCACAGAGAGCTGCCATGTGTACAAAGTTCCATCCACTCTACTGGGTATTTCACTTCTCCGCACTCTTAAAAAATGCTGTGAGCAGACAGACACAGTACTTAAATTCTTGTTTGATGAAGACAAACAGAAAAACATTTAATTTTTTTCATTTCTGATCCAAAGAAAAAAAATCATGAGTTATGCTTAGATAAGTTTTATTGACAATTTTAGGCTTCAGCATTAGCTGGGCAATCCTTAAGTCTGTAGACTTAGCAGATTGAAAATGTTTCTTGCTGAGGCATGCTGTGCAGTTTATCTTCTGCAAGTCATATGGATGTGTTCTTCAGTAAAAATTACATTCCAGTTTAATAGACAAAGCTCAAGTTAAATATTGCTGGGGTTCAAAATTCAATTTTCAAACTGTTCCTGGTTAGCAGCACTGCAAAAATGTGGCTTATTTGTAAGTCTCTGTTTTAAGTATATTCAGAACAAGATAGAAAGGTTAGCTGTTGGCAATTCAAGAGGCTAAGGCTGTTTTAGAATATTTTTTTCAGTTTATTTAACTTAGTTGTTATCATTCACTGACCAAACCACTCTTTGAACAAAAGCATGAATTCAACTTCCTTTTTTTTTAATGTTCGTGACCTTGTTAATTAAGTAGTGGTGATAACAAGGAGTATTTTATTTTTTTTTAAACAGTGCAGAGCTAAAATGCAAAATGAAATTTGGAATCTTCTTGCCTCCAAAAGCGGAAACTGGGAAGTGTCCTGTGCTGTATTGGCTCTCGGGTAAGTAACATGAATTTTAGTAACTTTAAAAAGATAATCTTAAGCCTGTTATAAACTACTGCGCTACAGTTAACTGCAAACCTGATGTAGAGGTACTACAGTGGCAGCTCTTGCGTTCCACAGAAGATCATCTTCTGGAACACGCATTTGAGTGTATTGTGATAAAGTTGGCCTCAAGGGGTAGTCTACCAGACTGTCTTCTAAAATGCTCAGTGTTCAAAATGTTCTACCCCTTTGTTCTAAAATGTACATACTTTTTGTTCTAAAACATATTTAAAGATTGTCCTCAAAGGCATTCCCATTGGCACACCTCCTGCTTCCCTTTGTTTATGACAGACTGTTTCAGCTAACAGGATAGCGGGCAAAATCTAGCCCGTGGGAGCGAGCAAATTTGTCCTCTGGATCCCACTTTATTGAGTGCTGTTTTGCAGGGAGAAACTGGTGAATTTGGAAAGGCAGGTGCTGTTAGCTGCTTTGGCGCCAGCGCATCTAGAGTGAGGTAACACTGAGGGATCAGAAAAGGCCAGGGGCTGAAGAGGGTTGTGGAGCAGGAGTGAACTTGTCTCATCCACAGCATTGTTTCTTCATCTCTCCAGCTCCCCTGGCGTCCTCACCAGCTGCTCTCTTGCTGGATGCAGGGCAAGCTGGGATGAGACAGAATAGACAAACACACGCTCCCAGTTATCCTGGCTTTGTTCCTCTGCCCTGTTCCTGTTATGTCCCTCAGAGCTGGGTCTTGCACCAGAAGTGCATAAATAACGTTAAGGCATTGCTTTCAAAATCTATGTTGGTGGTGGCTCTAGGATTAATTCATTGCATCTTTTTTTTTCCTAATACTCAAAATGAAAAGCAGAAGCTCTGTCTGTTCTGTAATTTTAGGAATGGCTTTATTGACACTTGTGTTTCGAAAGTTGGAGAAGTGACTGGTAGTGTGGAGACTATATTCCTTGTATGTATTAATTTCACAAAACAGCTAGTAGGTGTAACTTGTAGAGTGACAGTGTACTGGGTAAAAATGTTTACTCTTGAAGTTGGAAGAATCAAAATTGTCTGAAGAGTGTCGAGTCATGCAGCACGTTTATTTTTTGAATCTAAACCATGCTGTGTTGGCTAGCATATCAATTAAATCAGGTTATTTGTGACTTGTCCTCAGAGAAAACTAGAATCATTAACCCCTCTCAAATGGCACAGTAAAGAAAAATTGAAGTAGTGGTATGCAGTGTTATTTATTTGTAACTGGACTTCAGCTGGGCTTGCTGCAGTACGAAAGGCATGAATAGCTGTGGGGTTTGGAGCCAGAGTGCTCACAGGCCTTTATCCTGTGTATGTAGGATTTGTCAGACCACTTGCGGAATTCTGTAGTGCAGACAGCTGGAATGGTGGTAGAGAGAAAAGTGCAGCTGCAGGGTTAGATGTCAGAATTTAATGTTAACCTTAGCAACAGTGGCTGAAATCAGTGGGTTTAAATACAAGAGTAGGAGCTTAAGGGGGTACAGAGTACACATTGACCTGTTTTTGATCAAGTGTTAGCGTGACTAGACTTGAAAGTGCAGCTGTGTCTGTTTCTGGGGATTATTGAGTATTGTTAAGTCTAGTAAAAACACTTCTGCGTGTTTATGGAGGTAGGAATTGCTCTTATTTTTCAAAATCTTTTCTGTCACAAAGGTTTTTGAAACTGCTCTGAGCAATGTGTAACCAATGATATTTTGATTTCTCTAGGGTTAACTTGCACAGAACAGAATTTTATAACGAAAGCTGGTTTTCATCAAGCTGCAGCTGAACACGGCCTCATTGTAGTCGCACCAGACACAAGCCCACGTAAGTTTTAACACGAGATAGGATAAGTCATCTTTATCCTCACAGAATGGAGTGCTGCAGCTTGCTACAAAATGCGTTGCCCATCTGAGTCAGAATATGACCTCACTTCTGTATCTTGCATTGTTTGCTAGACTATATTGTCTATATTCTTAACAACATGGTAGCGAAGGTTTGCCATTTGAAACTCTTTTATTGTTATGGCACTAAAACTAGAACAAAGGGGCCATTGAGTACCAGCACAAAGGAGGACAGGGAGAGCAAAAACGAGAGGCACGTGTTAGCGGAGACACTTGCCTGCACTTTGTGGCTCGCCGAGACTTTAAAAAATCTGCAGAACTGTGCTGTCACGCAAAGATGTAATGTTTACTTTTTATTGTATTCTGTCTTCTAAAGCCTATCATGTCTCCAGAGGATTCCAATACTTAAAAAAGCAAACCAGAAACCTTTTCTCCCTGCAGCTGCGATAGGCTCCTGACAAATGGCTTTATTAATGATGTGCTGTTACTTGTATGAGGCTGAGCTTATGTTTAGTGTGGGAAACCTGCAAATGGTGGATATGCAGTTACTGGAAATACAGTCTTTTGGGGATTCAGTGTATTATGTTTAGTATTTGTTGGATTCTGCTGAAGTCTTGTGAATGCTGCACAAAGGTGTCAGTCTTCTAATATTTCCCAAGCTTTCATGGGTCAGATCTGAACACAGGTAATGGGGGAATAAAGTGATGTTCATTCCAGAAAGTATTTTTCACATCTAGGTTTTGAAGTTGTGTCAGGTCAAAGAACAGAAATGCGTATTTTTAATGAAGAAGAGGGACAGAAGAGCAAGAATTGTGTGTTAATGAACTTTACACTTCATTGTTCCTATCTGCTGCAGATTAGAGACAGGCAACAAGCCTTTGCATCGTTCACATTGTATGAGGATTAGAATTACCCTTGGGTAATTATACTGGCACTTGGTTTTAGTGTTGTCTGTGTAAGTCGTCTCTATTAATGTCAAACTGCATTTGCCTAGTTCATCGCTTGGTCCATTTTCTTTTAAAACCCTCTTTGCAGCCTTTTAGTCTAATAACCGATTTGGATTGCTCCGCTATTTAGATGAATTTCAGTAGGTGTTTCATATTAGATTTTAGATTTTAGCTTAGAGACCCCAAATGTTGTTAAATCTTTTTGAGCTGTCTGGAGAAACAAGTGAAGAGCAGTTCAAATGTAATCACAAATTAAGAGATCTGAGGATATGTAGAGAAAAGGCTAATGTGTTTAACTGTATAGTTCTGACCACGTGAGAGTTACCTTCCAGGAGCTAAGAGTTGTATCTGGATGGGGAAAAAGACTGCATGAAAACCTGAAATACCTGTCATTACAGACCCTCTGTCAGGGAAAAGTAAATTTTCCTTCTTTGTAGGGGTTTGCTTTTCTAGACGGGTGTGCTGAGCAGCATTTTGCAGGTTCCTTTTCAAATTTGTTTTTTCAGGGTTTTCCTCAAGTTTCTTTTAGCAGAATCCGTGTTCTCTCCGTTGCTTGGCAGGACTTTCTGAGTTTTTGTCCACCTCCCGAGGGACAAAAAAGCCTCCCGAAAAGAGCAGGACAGGGATCAACAGGCACCACTACAGAGAGGTGCAGGTCCTGAACTTGTGTGTAGCCCCCACTGTGCAGGGTGATAGCAGATTTTTATATCCCACATGTTGTGTAAGCACCCTCAATCCCTGTGACTGATGGACTGTTAAGTTAGAAAATCACACAGTGTTCAAGGGCATGTCACTGGAGCAAACTCAACTTTGATCCTTGTAAAAGTCTGATTTTGCACTGTGACAGAATGGCAGGTATCTCTGCAGAAGTTGTCAAATTACACAGGGGCTTGCAGTGTTATCTGACAGTGCTGAGAGCTCATGTAATTTTGGATTGCAGAAACTAGGAACATTTTGGAGGAAGGGAGGCCATTATTTCCTGTCTCATACACCTTGAAATATTACATGTTGTTCAGCAAACCAGGCTGGTAAATCACTGGCTAATCAAAGGGAAAGTAGAAGCGGACTGGACGGGATGTGTTGACTTTCAAGGAGACATCTGGAAATGTAGTTTGAAAATGTAACCTTGGAAAAGAGGATACAACCCTGCAGTTATTCAAAGAAGAAATTACTGAAGTTTTATGGGGAGCTATAGGTGAGAGCAATGAAACGAATTGCAGAAAAGGTAGAGTTATATACTTAAAAAATGATAGGGACAGGAAGTATTACTGTGCTGTTGAATACTAAAAAGGGAGGTGTAGCAGACATCATTTGAGGCGCATAAACTGCTCTGGGCACACCATTTGGTGGTATATGGTTCTGTGCTTCTGGGGGAAAGAAAATTTTCTACAGTTGCTGTTTCTCGCATAATTTCTTGTACTTGACGGGATGAGGTCTAGTAACTGAAATAAGCTGATGGAGCCAATTAACAAGTGCCAACTTTTGAGTTAGTCCCTGGGTAGAATGGGCGAAGCTTTACAGTGTTAATTTAGGAGAGATCTGTATGATGTGTTCGCTTGTGAAGGGATACTGAAACAAATTAGAATTTGGATACATGTGTAGGTAATCTGCAAGTGGTATTTTGAAAGTGTTGTTGAAATAAGACTTGAAAACACTGTACGAATGAATGAAAATCTGAATTGTCTTCTAGTTGGAAGGCTAGAGACATGTTGATTGAAAAACTCATGATTTGTATGGTAGGTTTTACAATTCTGAACGTCTAGTAAAGCAAACCCAGTAACTATAGAAAGGATTTTCATGGTAGGTGGCTGCAATATTGAAGGAGAAGATGAAAGCTGGGATTTTGGCACCGGTGCTGGTTTTTATGTGGATGCCACTGAAGATCCTTGGAAAACAAACTACAGGATGTATTCCTACATAAAGGATGAGGTAACTTTACTGCTGGGTTCTCCTGGAAGGGGTACAGTTCAGTCATGCTTTTTGTTCCTAGCACCAAAGCTTGCTTGATAGCTTCTGGACGGTCGTTTGTTTTCTTGCTCTCCTCTTCTATGAAACTTATTTAGTATTTCTTTTTTAATCCTTGGTTGTTTCAGTGATTGGATCTACCCACTTGTTAGGCCCTTAGTTACCCTGTTACCGTGATAGAACTGAAGAGGGAGAGAACTTCAGCCCAGAGATAATAACACCTGGCTGGGCCTGAGCAGGAACTCCTTGAGTCTGTTTTCTCGCTGGAGATGCCACAGGGTTGACCTACGCTTCTAATCCTGATTCATTAGTTGTTCGATCTCTGTTCTTATAAAGTTGCTGCTCTGCTGCTTCTGGAGCAACCCATTGCGTTTCACTGCACCCGTACTTCAGGTGTATTGCTCACTGAGACTGTTTTCACTCTCTGTCTTGGGACAGTGGGGTGGTGGCGTTGGTTTTTTGTTTTTTGCTTTTTTTTTTCCCTTTGTGTGTAAAAGGAAATCCTTGAAATATGTTAGAAAGGTCAGTGTGCAATTTGACCTTCTGGTCACTTACAGGAGCACATACTTATGTATCTATTAAAATGAAACTATATTTATTCCCACATCTTGTGTTCCAGGGTCACAATGGTTACTTATAATGGGGTCGTTTCCTTTTGTTTTTGCAGTCCTGTTCAGGTTGCTTTCAGGCCATGATTTCAAATGACAGGCTAGAACCAAAGATGTGTCTTTGGTTTCAGGTGCTTCCTGGCATTAAAACGCACGAGTTATTTGTGTACTTCTTTGTCTAAACATACTGAAGTTGCTTTAACATTTTTATTTCACTGTCGTTCCTTTACAGCTGCCTAAACTAATAAATGCCAATTTTCCAACTGACCCTGAACGAATGTCTATTTTTGGGCATTCCATGGGAGGTCATGGAGCTCTTATTCTTGCTTTGAAGAATCCTGGAAAGTACAAAGTAAGATATAAAACAGTTTATATGAGGAGTACTAAAGCTTATACAGATTTCTATAGAAGTGAAGAAAGAATATGTAATACCAAGTTTTGTTATAGCATTAAATATCTAAATAGTTTTATTTGTAGCAGTTCATTGATACCCAAGTATTAGAATATGGAAAATTGCCAGAAACACCACTGTAGAATGTGAGTATCACTGAAATTAAAAAAAAAAAAAACAAAAAACTGCACATTTTAAAAGTTAAGAAAAGTTCATGTTCTTTTTGATGATGCTACAGCTCTTCCAAACCAATTGTTATAGTTAAATGTTAACAGGGTCCTTCTAGCTTTGGAGTTGTGTAATTTGCTATATCTTTTCCAATCTTGTCTTTTATTACCAGCAACCCTTTTCACCACCATTATATGTTTGTTTGCTTATAATTTACTGTGGAGTCTATTAGCTCCAACTAATAGCAAGTGTAATTGTAAGAACCTGAACTTCACACAGATCGTATCTGGAGGATATTCTGCCCCTTTTAACCCACACCCCCCTGAGATATACATGTCAGCTTTCCTAAAGATTGATTTTTGGAGTATTCGAGGTACCTGAAGTTGTGTTTGTATTCTACTTGAACCTAAATCAAAGATGTTGGAACTGCTTTGCCTTTCTTTTATACTCATGAGCGTTGAGAGAAATTTTGTTGTTCTCAATGGAAATAGCTTGTGTAAAATGCATTTCCGCGGGAGAATGGGGCATTGGTGTTTGAGAGATGAGGGGCTCTGCCTTTGTGGATCAGTCCTTTTGTGGGCTGTCCTGGCCCTGCACTCTGTGGTCAGCTGCTGCAAAAATGGTACTGCATTTTTGAAAATAGCTTAACATTTGCTCAGTGTCATTAGCTTGGCGTTAAGAGTTGAATTTAAGATATTTTTATCTCTCCTTTTTATCTTTTGGAGCTAGTAGTTCAGAAACTTCCATTTTCACTGTTGGCACTTAACTGTTAATTTTATTATCTAAAAGAAATAAACAGTAAATTGAACATACCAAAATGTAGGAGAACTGGCAACGGCTCAGGTGGTTTGTTGCTGTTTCTTGCAAGACGTAAGAGTGGTAATATTGATGTCCCAAGGCCAAATCCAAAAGAAGAATGTAAGAGTAGGGCTTGCACTTCTGACACCAGTGCCTGAAGTTGTGATCTGACGTGCACTTTTCTTGACCCCTGATCCTGGAGGTTCCTAAATTCGTGAGACAATACTTAGACAAGCTGAGCAGCCCCATGCTTCAGGCTTTGGTTGTGCTCTGCCAAAACCCAGTGGGAGGTGAAATGGTCCCGCACTCTGACCCTGCTGACCCGAGGGTAGACTTGAGATCCTCCTCTGCTGCTTAAGGGAATTCAAGCCAACACCTCCCAACAGAGAAAGGGCACCTAGTCCTGCCTTTTGTAGCTTGGCTGATGTGCAAAAAGGAAAGCAAAACTGTGGGGCCAGAAAGAGCAAATAAGAGAGAATTAGGGTAACGGTTAGGGCACCTAGCTCAGAGGTTTGCTGCAGGAGTCACACGTTCCAGCAGGAACTTGGAAAAAATTTTTGAAAAAGCTTTTAGTTTGCTTGCTGGTTAGCAGAAACCACTTTTCTTAACTCATACTTTTTTTTTTCCCATGCTTTCCTTCTGAACAGTCTGTATCGGCATTTGCTCCTATCTGCAATCCTATTCAGTGTCAGTGGGGGAAGAAGGCCCTTGGTGGATATCTGGGATCAGATGTAAGCAAATGGGAGGTACGTGTTGCAACTCGCAGTCCTTTAATAACGCATGAATGAGTGATCGGTGGATATATTGCAGCAGGAGTCTGGAACAAAACTCTGCGGTGCCCCTGAGCTGGTACTGCTGTTTCACTGCAGCCCTAAGCATGGATAAATGTATGTTTCTGGTGGGTACGACTTGCCGTTGCCTGCTGATGCTTATAACAAATGTAATGAGGTAGAAGGCTCTCATCAAATTGATTAAATTCTTCCCTGTTTTATCAAGATCTTAAAATCTGGGCTAAGAAGAGTTATGAACACTCTTGAGACTTTCTCTAGCACATGAAAGCAGCAAGCAGTTTACAAGAGAGTTAGGCTGTGGCCTCTCTCTCAAAAACTCCATTCTCAGTGTACAAAAACCAGCTGTTTTTTGTATTAGCGTGGAAAGACAGACTACTAGAAACTGTTGAGAGACTGATGAGCCTCATGGCATCTGCAGGGGCAGCCTGTTGGAGGCAGTTAGTAGATTGGATACTTGGGAATTGGTATGCCGTACAATAGGATTAAGCCAGACAAAGCTAGGTTTTAGCTCCACAGCCGTGATTTTTAAATATAAGTAGTTGGATACAAATGGCTAAGAGACAAAAGCATTCGTGTGTGTATTGCTGCATTGTTTGGGAACTCCTTCAGTATTTTTGATCTTGGCATAACCATTGCATTGTATCCTTAGAATTAAGTTAGCAGGGATCATTGTGACCAGGTACTCTTATTTCCTTGTAAATAAACACATGCTGCAGTTAAATCACTTGTAAATTGGATTAAAATTTCTCTTAGGAAGACATCCAGGTCTGATTAAAACATTACAGGAATAGAGAGCGCTAGCTGTTTTCACAGTTGTTAGTAGAGTACTTTGTGTATTTAATGATCACCAGTTAAATTTGTGTACACTTAACATAATAGATTTTTTTGGGGGGGGAGGGGGGAAAGGTTTCTGGCCCCATAACTTGCTTTGGAGCTCTTCTGTAAACCCACTCCAGCAGATCAATAGCAGGAATAGACTTAGACTTACCTTTGGCACGGGTTTCACCAGCGGTGTTCCTCAGGGTTCAGTTCTGTTCAATATCAACGATCTGGATGCAGGAGTTGAACGCACCTTTCGCAAGTTTGCTGATGATACCGAACTGGGAGGTGCTGCCGACTGTCTTGAGGGGCAAGGGGCCTTGCAGAGGGATTAGGTAGATTGGAGGATATAGGCTAGGATTAATGGGATGAAATTTAACAAATCAAAATGCCGGATTCTGCACCTGGGACGGAGTAATGCCGGGCACAAGTATAAACCGGGAGAGGAGTGGCTGGAGAGCAGCCCTGCGGAAACGGGTCTGGGGGTGCTGGTGGGCAGCAGGCTCAGCCCCAGTCAGCAGTGCGCCCGGGCACCACCAGGGCAAACCGCATCCCGGGGCGCATCCCACACAGCATCACCAGCTGGTTAAAGGAGGTGATTATCCCACTGCATTCAGCGTTGGTGCAGCTTCGCCTTGAATACTGGGTGCCGCTCTGGGCCCTGCAGTTTAAGAAGGATGTGAAGGTCCTTGAATGCGTCCAGAGGAGGTCAGTAAAGCTGGGGAAGGGGCTGGAAGGCATGGCCTGTGAGGAGCAGCTGAGGACTTTGGGCTCGTCTGGTTTGGAGAAAAGGAGGCTGAAGGGTGACCTCATTGCTCTCTACACCCTCTGAGGGGGGAGGGCATGGAGAGGGAGGTGCTGACCTCTTCTCCCTGGTATTCGGTGATAGGATGCCTGGGAATGGTTCAAAGCTGCACCAGTGGAGGTTTAGACTGGACATTAGGAAGCATTTCTTTACTGAGAGAGAAGTCAAACACTGGAAGAGGCTTCCTAGAGAGGTGGGGGATGCCCTGAGCCTGTCGGTGTTTAAGAGGCATTTGAACAACGCCCTTAACAACATGGTTTAACATTCGGTCAGCCCTGAATTGGTCAGGCCGTTGGACCAGATGATCGTTGTAGGTCCCTTCCAACTGAAATACTCTGTTATATTCTATGTACAACAACTTACCTCCGTATTTCACTGGCACAGGCTGCCCAGAGAGGTGGTGGAGTCTCCGACTCTGGAGACATTCCAGAGACACCTGGACCGCCACCCTGTGCAACCTGCTGTAGGTGACCCTGCTCTGGCAGGGGGGTTGGACCAGGTGATCTCTAGAGGTCCCTTCCAACCCTTAACTTTCTGTATTCTGTGATTTCGGCTTAAAATTGGCATGTGTTACACCAGTGTTTTGACCTTTAGCTGCCCAAATAGTTACATCAAGATACCAAGTTATTTTGGCAGGATCTAGTTTCTGTACAAGCATGTGAATTGATCCTAGATTATATTGCTGTTCTTCGACTCTGTATGAATTTAGCCCTGGGGTGGATGTTCTGTTTCATCCAGAAATGATGTCAAACTGCCAACTTGGTAATTACTTGGATCATACCATTTGCCCTTTTTAAAATATGGGTATAACTTTTTGGTTGTTTCCCCAGTTTTATGCTTTTCCAAAGTGCAATTTGGTGTCCTGATCAGTATCACCCAGTACTTCCAGTCCAGGTGATTGTATGATTCAATTTATGTCACACTTTTCTTGCAGTCAGCAAATCTGACCCAGTCTAACGTAAGTAACTGAATGTTGTTTCTCTTTTATTCCTGCAGGCGTATGACGCTACACAACTTGTGAAGTCCTGTCCGGACTCTCACTTGGACATCTTGATTGATCAAGGCAAAGATGACCAGTTCCTATCAGCGGGCCAGTTATTGCCTGATAACTTCATTGCTGCCTGCACGGAGCGGAAAATCCCAGTAGTCTTTAGACTGCAGCAGGCAAGTTGCTTCTGCCATCCTGCCTTGTTGGGTTGTTGCTTCGTGATTTTGGGGGCAGGTAGGAAGAGGGTGTCTCTTCATGGGGCACGCTCTCACTTACCTGTGAGTCTGTCCCTGGCCAAGTGAGGAAGAGGATGAGAAGTGACATTTTTCCGTAACATCAGCCATTAAGGAGCGCAATATCCACCAGATTCAGCTGCATTTCACCACTAGGTGGGGTGATGATTTTACTTTCAACAAGCTGATCATCTGGTGGCAACTCGAGCTGCCAGTGGTCGGCTGAAGAAGCAGCATTAATGATTTTTAACAAGTGCCGCAGCCACTGTACAAGCAAAGTGGCAGATGTACATTAGCTGGATTCCTTATCTGCACTGTGGGTATTGCGTTCAGCGTAAAACTTTGGGATTTAGTTGGCATGCATTTGTGTAAATCAGGAAAGGGGTGGAACTGCTGGACACCTTAGATTCGTTTAAAGACCCAGGTGGAAGGATTGCTCTTTCCCGCAGTGACCCAGCACAGTGCTCTCCTGAGAGCGCTGGAGTCTCTCTGGGCGACCGGACAGCTTCAAGCCAGCCCCGGTGGGGTGGCCCAGCTGTGAAGAATGAGGGATTGTCCTCTCTGCTTTATCATAAGCCCTGCACCAAAAGAGATGGGTCATGCTGACAAAGAGGAGCAGCTCAGAGGTTTACGTGACATTTTAACATAGTGCTGGAGCAGTAATTCAGACCTGAGCTCTGCTCTCCTTACACCGGTGTTTGACCAGTAGGGCAGCACCAGGGAGGGGAACTGTTGGCTCAAATCGCATCTCGCTCTGCAGCTGTTACCCATCTCTAATTTATGTGCCCAGATTAGGGTAGGTTAAGGTACATTCTGTTTAGCTTCCTAGTGTTCATGTAGACTTAACCTGTTTGTTAGGTAGCCTTTACAGTTTTTATGTATAATACGGGTATTTTTGATTTCTTAAAACAGAACAGACCAGAATAGTCCTTAACTTTCCTAGAAGAGAACTTAGCATGACTGCTTTACCGTGAACCATATGTATTGGTTGATTCCTTTGTTGTTGTTCTTTTCTAGGGTTACGATCACAGCTATTTTTTCATTGCTACGTTTATTAATGACCACATCAAGCACCACGCAAAATACCTCAATGCTTGAACCATTTGGAGTGGGAGTGTTGTCTGGCCGGTATGAATTAAGGGATAGGGGTGCACTAAACAAAAATCATTTGCTGAAGTAGTGTCTGTAAAATGGAGCTCTTCTGATTGTACTGCTAAGAAAAATAAAGGTCCCACTTAATTTGACATGTGTGCGTTAGAGGAAGTATTTTGAAAGTTCTTGCATGCTTCAAAAACTCTCAGTGCCACGAAGGTGCACGCTGTATTCTAGGTCAAAATGAAAATTGGTAGATGAGTTAGTTTCAGGCTATGAATGTGGGTGCGTACTTCAGACCTCAAGATAGTTTCTGGTACAACTACGCAGAGGCTATGAAGAACAGCAGTGTGCCTCTTCAGCTAATTAAATGTCAGGGTTCACTTCGTCACATAATGCTGAAGGACATTGATAGTGGCACAACCAAGCGAGCTACTTAATTAATCTGCAGTGTTTAGTGTGTTTTTTCCTTAGCCTGTCTAAATACGTACCAAGGACAGTCTGGTGGAGAATACAGACAGAAGCTTGCTATGCAGAGTGGTTTACTGTTCTGTGTGTTATTAACATCAAAGAAATAATCTGAAAAGTATTTAATGGGTGATAATTACTTAAAAAAAGAGACCTCTTACAAACCATGTGAAGGAAGCAGTCTGTAGTAAAGGAGGAGGGATTTTTTTTTCCTCCACTTGCCTTTGATGGTGGCTGAGCGTGCAAGGCTTACGCTGCATTTATGGGTTTCTCAGCCGTAACAGCACTGAGAGGAAGCTGATAAACAGACCTGAAGAAAGCAACCCCTCTCTGTGGATCATCTGGTATCTCTCTGTTGAAAAAGAGCCTGCCTGTTTTACAGAAGGCGGCAGAATTTAGGCCTGATGGCTGTAGATCTGAAGTAATTCCCAGTGGTATAATTCCACCAGGTACCTTGTGCGGGGCAAGAACGCAGGCTGCAAGAGTGAGCCGTTTATCTTGCGTCCAAGCAATCGCTCGTAAACTCTGCTTTCCTGTGGCTCGGCGGATCCTGCGGCGTTGCTCAAACCTTGACTCACTCTTGCCAGAGGAAGTACTGGGGTAGATGTAGCAGCGGTTTGCTTTTGTAAGCGGTGCTGAATGCGCTCCGGTTTCTCCGGCCCCTGCTGGATTCTGGGTTGCGGGGAGGCTGATGCTGGGAATTTACGTTTCCGTGGGTGGTGACTGGCTTAAATTATATATTGACTTTTATCAGTCTTGCATCCGCCTGTTTCCGAAGTAAGCCGAGAAGGCTGGGGAGATCCCACAGGTCTCTGAAAAGCTGAACGTGTTTTCCACGCTGGATTTACAGCAGACACCAACTCCTTTTTTTATAAAGCAGGGCACTGACATAAAAATTTTAAGCCACAAGGGCTAAACGCTTAGATTTTCCTGCTCACACAAGCGCAAAATTGGCTGGAAGGCTTGTTGAACAGGTGTCAGCTTCTTCTAGTTCTTCCTCCTCCCCCAGCAACAGAATTCCTGGGCTGGAATGGGGGACTGGAGCAGCAGAGTGCTCTGCTTGTCCTGCAGCCTCGGGCCCAGCACTATGAACAGAGCTGCAGCAAAGCCGGTGTGTTCATCCTGGTGCGGGTACTTACTCCCAGTGATTAAATGTTTCCATTCGTTACCTCTCCCAGCCAGTATTTTTTTTTGCCTAATGCCCTCTGATAATTGCATTTAAGGGAAATGGGCGTGCCGTTTCTTTTCATTCCCTAACAGGAGCGTGTGCACCTATGTGTTATATTAGAGGAGATTAAATAAGCTGGTTTAAGCCTGTCATTTACTGTAAGTGTTTTTAAACCACCATTTTAAAGTTGCTGGGTTCATGGTAGGAAACAGCTTGCCCTGCCTGGGGGGGGGGGGGGGGGGGAAAGAAGCCCTCTTTCACACTTGATGAATTTATACGGCATAATTCTGTTTCCCATTATGCTGCGGATAGTTTTGGGGAGTTATTTCCTATAACTGTAATTTAAAGTCCAGCAGGAGATCAATTACCGTATCAGCTTCCCAAAACAACTGCCCAGCTACAGTTAGAACTGAAAATACCTGTTGTATTTTCTGCGCGGCCCTCCTAATAATTGACTGCTGTCCCAATAAAACGGAGCCTTCGCATGCTCCGCTGCCTTCCTCCTTGAGAGGGAATTCCAGCTGCCCTACTTGTGAGCGGGAGCAGATTCGGGTAAGTCTTGTGAGTCCATGAGAACTTGCTTCGGAGGCCAGTAACGGCAAGGCTTTATAGAAACCGCCCTGAGCTCTTCCCAAACTGGTGCCAGAGGGCTGGCAAGAAAGGGGCCCCCAAACTGGTCTTGTCCACAGGCTGCGAGTCCAAACCGGCGAGGAGACTTGGGGCGCTTGAATTGGTTGTGCAGGTTGCCACGCGGGCAAGCGAAAGCAGGATCTCCCCCCAGGAGATCGTTGCAGGAAGATCCTCTCCTTCCAAAATCCCCTACCAAAAGCCAACAGATACAGCCATGAAACCAGCTGGTTAAGGTAAAGACTCTTCGTTAGGAGAATCTGTCCTTAAATGACTTCAGAAACCCACAGGGGAAAAAGGGGGTAAAGCAGCTCAGCGCAGCCCTGTCACAATGGGTTACCCCCAGGTCACAGACTGTTACTGCGCTAGTGCTTGGATTTACTGGAATAAAGAAACCATGGGATTTTTTTGTTTGCTAAAGCCAGCGCCTGCAGAATCACCTGTATTCCAGCAGGGAGGGAAAAAAAGCCATGTGGTGCGGAGAAGTGGGAAGCTGGAAAAGGAAGGACTGGTGTGGCAACCTGCACAGGAGCAGAGTGCAGGAACAGCCTCCCTTCTCCCTGCGCTGAGCCCACCGGCTCAGCCCGCCCTGGAAGCGGAGCATAAGCCACAGGAGCAGCAAAGGTGCAGGAAGCTCATTTGCAGGAACCGACACCAAACGGTCGGAGAGAACCGAGAAGAACCCAACAGTTACCAGCCAGATCCTCTCCCCTAGTGCAGCTGCAAAATTCCTGCACCATCATCATCTCCATTCCCAAACCCTCCTCCATCGTTCCCAGCGTTAAGCTCTCCAAACACCATCTCGTTTAGAGGCAGCTCTCAGTGGGAGGGGTAGTCATTAACGGGTTTCTACAAATAATACAGTTTAATCGTAACTAGAGTAAAGATTTTCTATGTACATTATGTCCACTGCTGAGGGTGCTACAGATTTGCCATGCATGTTTTATTGCACATATAAATAGTATACAAAGATTCATGGAGATTCTCTTTTTAGCCGTACAGGTTAAGACTGCATAAAAAAAGCTGTATTACAAAATATTTAGAGCTATTTATTTACAGCCAACTTCAAGCAAATACCGAAAAGACACTGTCTGGAGAAAAACAAAATTTTAATTATGAAAAAACAAGATTTGTCAAAATAATAATTACAAAGCTTCATGTTGCCATATATACATTGTAAAAAAATAATCAGGAAACCTGCATTTTATTCCTCAAGATGCAGAAATCAATATTCCTATTTTTATACTCGATCTTCGAATGCTTTTAAAATTTGATAAACTCTGACTTGAAAACCTATTTTCTTTACATTGCGCGTGCTTTTTTTGACAAAACAGATATTTGTGCAGCTCTGTAAAATATTAAAATACATTTTAATTTAGTGTTAAAGTGCACAGTACATTTTATAGGAAACAATATGCTAGCTGCCAATCAAAATCTCAATTTAAGTCAATGTTCCCTCTAGAAAATAAACGCTTTTTGCTTTGGTTGAAGTAACTGGATAGCCCGTGCATACCGTAGTTCTCATTGTCTGCCAATCCACCTTATTCCTCCCAACGCATTGCTGGCACGTCAGCAACGGGTGGTGCTATTAAAACCTGTAGTCTGCGTTCAGACACGGACTCAACCCTTAAAAAATGTGCTGTTGGAATACTGGTGGCTTGAAATGCAGCGTGTGCGTGAACGTGCGTGTAAGTCTGCCTAGGCGCGCAGGAGCAAGAAGTATGCGTCACTCTTCCAAAAAATCTTTACACAATAGTCCCCTCTCCACCTTCTCTTGCTTAAATATTTAGTGCTTCCCACCGCAGCTTGCCTCTTTTTTTTTTTGTCATTATGCGTTTCCATCTGCCTGCCTGTGCGCGCCCCCGACCCCTACCAGCGAGCCTTTTCACCACATGCAGTGTGCCTGTCCCGCTTGCCGAAATTCCCTCACGAGCTTCTCCTAGGAAAGAAAAACGCACGTTCCAGGTATGGGGAGAATGGCCGTGCCGGAACTTTTTGCTCTAAAAGGTGTGATGTTTTAACAATAAATTACACTTTTAAAAAACGGTTTAAAAATAAAGTAGCAGTAAGAAAAAAAGAACCTAATTTCCTATTGCTGAGGTGGGATTCGAGGTCTGATCCTGCCAATGCTCGCTACAGAACGTTGTGCTTAATTCTGAGGGAAACTGATGGCGGCTCTAAGGAGAAGCACTGTGCCCAGCAGGTTGTATGAGGGAAAAATCAGGGCTTTGAGGCTGCCTTTGGCCATTTTAATAATTTTTTATCTCCTCTCGAAGGAATCATTGAAGAAAACAATTCCAATTTTTTGGCTACCTGGTAAATCTGCTCCTTAATGCTCTTGTGCTATTTCATATTATTTGTTCTGTAGTGCTGTAGTCTTTAAAAGAAATCAAGTTGCAGTGCAAAATTATATTTCAAGACACATGATGCCGATGCACATCATTCATTTTCTTGTGGCAAAAGTTAAATGTCTTGTGCATAGTAAAATAAGCAATCAAAAATATTTGTTCACATTTATTTTTCAAGTTTACATCTTTCCTCTTTTTTTTTTAAACATCTATATACAAATAAAATGGGTGTGCTCTTAGTTTCAGCCAATTTAGTCTACTGGGGGGGAAAAGTGCTACTGGAATGTTGGAAACTTAATGGAATGCAGACAAATTTTTACCAATGTTCCACGAATTCAAGAAATAAAGAATGCC
The DNA here is from genome assembly GCA_013398295.1 of Chionis minor. NCBI lineage: Eukaryota > Metazoa > Chordata > Aves > Charadriiformes > Chionidae > Chionis > Chionis minor. The sequence continues at coordinate 688,524 of VZSF01000772.1, read as the reverse complement.
ATTCCAGCTAGCTGTTCTTTTAATAAAAGAAGCACCTATTTTGTTTGCTTTTTATCTTACATATTAGAAAATACAATTTACGGAGATCTAGACCTACTGCACACCAAGTAGAATAAAAAATAACTAAATATTTATATTAAAATAAAGTGTTTAACCACAAAAAAGCAGTAATAAAATACAGTTTCCTAATTTACATTTTGCATCCAAAGGATGAATAACAACTCACTAATAAATAATATTTATATAAATATTTTATGTCTGGCTATTTTTAAAAGGCAATATAGCCTGAAGCAACTGCAGAAAAACCTAACGTGGTAGAAGTCTGATTTAATCTCNTCCCCCCCCCCAAATGATTACAATGATTTTAGTTTAATAATACGAAGGTATCTTGCTGCAAGACAGCTGTGTACTCCACACGTTTTTAAGTGGCAGAGAGGTGGCTGTTTTAGTAAGTACTGTACAAAGTGAGCTATAAAAGCAGTGAAGTGCCAATTTGCTCTAGAAAATGTTTCTCTGTAGTTTCTGCTTTGCAGGTCGACGCCCGTGTACAGTCTGAAAGACGGTTTTAAAATCAGAAGTGTAAGAACACTCTTGGAGCACAGGTTTTGTCAAAGCAGTTTGAAAAGATGGGCAGTGTTTTGATTCTTTGATGGCACAGTGGAGCTGGTAACAGCAGCGAGAGTAGTTTCATGTGAATAAAGCTTGTTTCACTGTGGTTACATCTAGCAATGCTTGAACTGTTATGCTCACTTTTACCAAGCCCTTTTCTTCTAGGATGTGATGTGGTAGGCAGAGCTTCTCCTAGAAAAAGGACAAACAGAGGAGCAAAGATTAGGATATTCAATACGCAGCGCAAAACTTGTGCTTTATACGAACATAGTTGGAACACAAAGCCTGACAAGAAGCACCCGTTTCCTCTTTTTAATTAAAAAGAACTTCCTGTGATTTTGACAGAAAGCCTCCGATTTTGCTCTCGTGACACCTATGGATTAGTGAGAGAGCTGCTCTCATTCTAGGCCTCAGAAACCGACCTCTTTTCTGTGGTGGTTACGGTCCGCAAACACCGCAGCGAAGAGCGAGGGCCACCGAGTCCGATACATGCTGAATTTTCACCTACAAAGCGAGTTACTACGTATGAGTGACTCTGGGGACAGAAAACTCCTTTTATCAGTCGAAACAGGTTCTACCCCCGTGCTCTACACAGGTTGGTCTTGGTCCCAGGACGGGCACCCTCAGAGCCGCACACCAGCGTTTACAGAAACGTGTGGGTGATTTGGTGCATTCAACGGGCGAAGCGTTCCCTTCGGAGTCATTAGCAGCTTATTTTGAAATCTCCAGGAATCAACTTTATTCACCAGAAGGACACAGCAGTTGTGGCCGGGATGAAACCCACCAGGTGTCCACAGGGGCCGTTACACCAGAAGTCAGTCAAAGAGTAAATACTGCATCTACTACAGGTTGCAAGGGGCCCCCCAGTGAGTAATTATAGCCTTACTGAGAGAGGCAGCCTTGTGTCATGACTGGCGTTCTCTTTAGAAATCAGTTTTTTCTTAATGTAACTGGGTATTCCTGTTAACAAAATCCATGAAATTACGAAATCAGGCAGCAGGTTTATAATAAATAAATGGAAAGGCCAGATTACATCACATAAACCAGAATTACATCTGTGACACTCATGGCCACAACATGAAAGCCGGAAGCGCAAGTGGGATGACAAAAATATACAGATAGAAAAAACCCCAAACAACACTATTAAACACAAACAGGTGGATGCAGTGTCTGGCTCACCAAGTCCTTGACCTGTGCATGTCAGGTTGCTTACAGTTTGAAAAGGCACCATCTATGTGATCGAACCTTCTGTTCTTCCCCTAAGCATCCCTGTGTGACCATCAGCAGACACGGGATACGGGTATTTTAGAAAGAGAGGGTTTTGTGTTGGTATTCTCCACATCAAATCCCTTCTAGCTGTTCAATAAACTTCTAGCTTCTAAAACTACTGATGCATTTGAGATTACCTTTTAATTAGTGGCCCGTCTTCTACTGAATATCCTTCTTGCCTCTGTAACGTCAACTGAGGGTCTCTTATTTTAACTTTATGCAATCCATGGTCCTTTGTCACGTTTCCTTGTATTCACATTGATTATATTTCCAGTTCAAACCCCACTAAGCTCTTCCACCTCTCTTCTCATGCTACATTTAGTTCAGGTCTAGTCCCTTCCCTGACCCCCATGAATCCTTAAAACTAAATATAATATTCAGGATGATGGACCTGGATCTGGTACATACGAGAACAATTAATATGGTTTCTATCATGTTATGCACCTAACTTTCACCTGCTTCCACAGTTGTCCGGTCTTTGCTCCGGAAACCTCCCCCAGTGGGCCACAGCTCCAGCAGAATACTACCAGTATGAAACAGCTGCTCTGCTTCTGCTGAAGTTTACAGCTTTCTTTGTTAATGAGCATTTCCTGTACGTACAACCAAGAGTTAACTTGCTGGAATTTTTTGTGAAGTTCCTCACACCCCACTCCAGCCTCAGTGAGAGAAAAAACTGCAAAACTTACCCATTAACTACTGACTCTAAAAAGTGAGAGCCAAACTTTATTCACAGTTACAGCATCTGATACTGACAATTGTAATTTATCGGTGTTTTATGTTTACATTTTATATTTACTATTTAAGCTGTTTTAATATTATTATTTTATGTTTAAAAGATTATTTTTTTTTAAACTTGATAGGGAATTATTTTTTTAAGGCTTGTGGTTACAGCCCAGAACACCAAACAAATACTGCGGATTCCTTCGGCACGCACAGACCCAAGAAACAATTTCAGACAGATCATTTTCAAGGAGCTCGGCTGAGCAGGTCTGCAATACATGGACAACATCTATTTTTCCATGGGGAAGATGCTGCAACAATTCTGCCATCTGCGAATGCTGGGTTTCTACTTCCATCGAGTTTGTGGATTCTGATCCACAGTGACCAAACAGCTGTGGCAACTGCCTCCCACTCCTGCCTGCTCCCGTGCCCCTCTCCGCTGGAGCTATTTGCTCAGTCAGCACAAAGGAATATCCCCATCTTGCAGCCATTCCAGGTCGTCACCCAGATTTCCATTCCAAACCTACCCTAAACTGGTCATTTAAGTTAAGACACTGGGTTCTGCCGTTCATTCTTGTTTGTTCTTCTGACTGAAGCTGACAAAGACTGTTCTCCCCAACTTTTATTCCTCTGGAAAAAAGTGTCTTTTCCAGACAAATATATAAATACATTTTAGGATGCAAACTGCTAAACTGACACCTGATTAGCAGTGGAGTCGCTACAGAAGAAGGTGGAAATAGTGATACAAAAGGAAAAAAACCCCAAACAACCCATTTCTCTTTCAAATGTATGATTTTTACAAAAAATATTTTCTAATCTAATGTCCTGGGACACGGTTCATATAAAAATCTACAATAGTCTGATCTGGATAATTTTAAAAAAAAATTATATTAAACTTATTTATTGAGAATGCAAATCAGACATGCAAAGTGAAATGTTATTTGCTCCACTCTCTTCTCCTTTCCAGTGCCCTTGCACAGTAGGCTTCTGTTTCACAGATCTGGCAGCCCCACGACATGCCAGTATTTCATTAGTCTTCCATGCTATGCAAAAGGCATTAAATAATAATGCTTGCTGAATTCAGTATCTGAAAAATAAGTGATTAACGTTGCGAGGCTGAAGGGTAGAGATTGAATCCGAAAACCCAGCCTCAAAACAACTTACCTTGCTAGATATTTATGTTTGAGAACATTCTACGTTTTTCTATTGAAGCCAAATTTGCTGAAAAAGCCATAGCTAAGGATCTTTCCTTTAGAAAAACTTAAGTTCTAAACTTAACCACTTTTGTGGCACCTTAAAGCACTTAGAACTATTCTGTCATGCTTTCTTGCTAGGAATTTTGTAATTGTTTCTAAGCACATTTTCACTAAAAGCATAAAGGAGTGCATGCCCCATTTCATACAAAAACCCCATGCAATCTAATTTTTCTCCTTTTTTAAAGAGAATGCATTGTCTAATTCTTTTAAATGTAGTATAGTAATCCAGTTTGTATAAAACCACCTCTCTCTCCCCCTGCTGTATTTACCAGATGCGTACTCAAATAAGGAAAGCTATTTAAGGAGGTCTATAAAAAAACAGGACTGTACAACTATGCTAGGAGTGAGAAGTTTCACAGCATGGTACTTTCTTTTATATATTATACATCATTCTTCATTAGTTCTTGAAACATATACAATTGGCAGACTTCTCTTATTAAGCAGAAAGTGGAACTTGGTTAATATTTTATAATTTTGAAGTTAAACATGTGGCTGTGGTGAACCTTCCAATACTGACAATGAGACCTAGGCCATCTCCTAAAAATCACAGAATCACTTGGGTTGGAAGAGACCTTTCAAGATCATCAAGTCCAACCATAAACCTACACTGCCAAAACCACCCCTAAACCATGTCCCTCAGCATGACAAACTTCATCTTAATGTGTCACAAATCAATTCTCTTATCTAAGCCCTAACCACTGTCTTCGAAGCTTCGGAAATGGCTATCATCAACCCTGACTGACGTACTTTTGAAATCGCTGCTTTGGAGTAGTATATTTAACTGTTCTCAGAATAACAAAAATCAAATCCCGCCGAGGATGGGATCCAGAACACACTGACAATCGACTCGGCTTCCGGCAAAGCAGCAGTTACCTTGGGCCGGGATCCCGGGTGGCAGTCCGTAGGTTGAGCCGCTGTCCCTGCGGCACAGCCTGCGCTTCCCACGCTCTGCCTCGCTCCCTAACCCACTACACGGCTGCCATCTGGAAACCACTGAGCTGTGAAGCTGCAAACCATGAAGATTTCAACAGTCGTCTTAAATCCTGGCATTCTGAGACAATGTGCCTGACCAGCCACGAGAACTCACCCCTGACTTGGAGGAGACTCAACGTTACACGCTCTTCCCCACCTTTGATGAGATTTCTGTCCCTTTTAGATTAGCCTCAAACCCATAAAACTTCAATATAGTAGTACGAATCGCCTCTCTAAAAATACCCCTGTTGAAACCATCACTGAACAAAACCCAGACAGACAGAAGAACTGTCTATTAATTCCCAAGACCAGTCTAAAAAATTTTAAAAAACAATTGTGGAGGGAAGGGCTGCTGCTCCACTCAGAGCAGCACGACCATCTCTCGTGTCTTATCTACTACAAAGGTGATTCAAATTTTTAATGGAATTTTTCTCCCTAAGAACAGAGGAACATAATTACTTGTTGCAAGCAAACCACTTTCTACAGACACATAGCCATTTTGAATGGATAAAGATGCTCCCGAAGCCATCAGGAAGCAAAAGAACAAACTCCTTTTGATCAGGGTGGGGAGAAGCATCACAAAAAGGAGGCAGCAGCCAGGAGCCCGAGTCACAAAGCAACACAAAAAGACAGTACAAGCGGTGTACCCACAAACGTACACGTCTGCATGTGCCTGCCAGAGCAAGTTTCTAATCCTGGAACAAAAGGTCTGATTTAGCTGGCGTAAAAGAAAACAGGAATGTGCAAAAGGACACTAATCCCACAAGGATACGTGACACGCTACACAAACATCTATTCTCTTTGACATCAGATGCCTTCAAGTCAAGATAACTGTTTGGATGGGTTTATGCTAGAGCGAACAGCTTGGCAATTCAGACACAGTAATTCATTATCAGAAAGTAATTGTTGCCATTACATCATATGGGCAAGTAGCAAAATGACCACTTAACAACATGAGGAGCCAACAACATTTGTTAGCAAAAATACAGAGAAATGGAACTCTGCAGTTTGGCGAGAGCCTTTCTCTTTCTTCCTGGTATTTGCAGACTATGAGATTTCAGATCTACAGGGGGAAAAATATACAGAAAACAATGAAATACTGGGATGTGTAGTTTCTCAAAGTACAAATTAAAAAAAAATCCCATGCAATGTCCATCATTTAATTTTTGGAGCCAACTACTCTGAAATGGAAAGTCACTAAAACATCAGGGCCTTACATTAAAGCAAACTTGTGTCAAATATATAAAACCTTGACATTTTCTTAGGTCAGGGCCAAGTTTTCTTTCTAACAAGCTGAAAAAACTACAGTAAACATTTACTTTTCCATATATCACAGGCAATTTGAAAATGTCTTTTTATACATATTTTCCTTATCTGCTAATTACTGATTATGTCTGTATGTGTCCGAATTCCCTGAAGTTACTATTTGATGTACAAAAGAAAAGAGCAGAAGATCAAAAAGCACAGTAATTCAGGCTATTAGGTATATTTTGTCTTTTTTTTTTTTTAATTTACAAAGGAAAGATTAGTATGTTTTGTGAAGTATATTCTTATGACCAGATTTGACAAAGCAAAAAAACCAAGCAAACCCAGGACCTCAATACTGCAGCTGCAATTCTGCATTTGGAGTTCTAGCCAGTTAGATATCCATATATGTGAACCTTTAGATTATGCAGTATATTGCAAATATTTACAAAACTGTATTGGCAGATGGTGAACTTTGCACCCATTTACAGATTCTGATCTTGAGCCATAACATTTTAAAAGCAGACTATATATTTCACCAAAACATCTCACAGTTTCATTCTAACATGCTATAGAAAACAATGAGCTGAAACTGGAGGGGACAGACAACTTAATGAAGACAGACACACACTGAACAGTAAGAGAAATTATATACTTACAACTTGAAATATCAATTATGCCATAACCTTATACATTAAATTCTTAGCAATAATGTGAAGGAATGAGAGTGCTTTGTATCAAAGTAGAATGGGTCATTACCTAAAAGTATTTTTATACTGCTCTTTCCTCACAATGCAGCTAGAAATGAAGGAAATGGCAATGGCCCCCAAACCCTGCCCTACCATTTTTTTCTAAACCTGCATACATGACTGCTTTTATTTTATTTAACAGGATTAAAATGCCAAGAATACTTCTTTTTGTGAAAAATTATTATGTGGCAAGAATTTGGAAACTTATTAATGTCTGTGGAGTAGAAAACTGGACTGAGTATTTGCTCACGTCTAATTCAATACTCCTGCACAGTAAGTGCAGCCTTTCAAAAAACTTTTTAGGAACACAATGGGATCCATATAAAGCTTTCAGTTGTAAAAGTTTGTTAATATACATTTGAAGAAAGAGGCATCTGAAGGACTACTACACTACATTACTCTGCACCTGAAAATATCTGTTTTCTGGCTCAAGGAAAAAGCAAGCAAAATCCTCACATCAAAATGCCCCTTGTAATCCAGTGCAAACACATTTTACCTTGCATGCATATTAAATTAATTCATTACAGCTTGTATTTATTACTTTACTGCAGTAGGGATGACAGGACCTCCACAACACAGATTGGAGTAGACCAATTTATGAAGAAATCACAGTTTAAAAATCTCTGATGACCAGTGCAATGGAATAATAATAAAAAAAGAATGGGGAAGCAAATGATGGAGCAAATATAATTCATGTGATCAAGGAATATGTGGGTGAACCACCGCTTATGTTGTTTTCCAACCCAAGGTCGTCAATTTAATCACCGGCTGTGAGCAGTAAGCGCCAACTGTATGTAACTGAACATCTCAATATTGGGATCTCCTCAGAGCTGAAGACCCACCAAGTGAGTTGAACTATTGGTTTCCCAAGTGCTAAAGCCACAGGAAAAGCAGCACAGAAACAGGACTCTGAGTTTAGCAGAGAGCTCATTAGAGTAGATTAATGAGCTACATAGCTGTTTTAGTTTCCACCTCCCTATTTAGTGAGAGATTTCCTGGCTTCAGGGATGGGCAGACAGGTATTTTCCACATTTGCATTATGTTTGAAATCTATTTTGAGAAACATTACTATATTCACGCTGAGAGAAATGTAAAGGTATATTTTAATATTCCTTTCCCTGTGAAATTTAGCTCGAAGTGTTATCATTAACAACCCAAAAAAATACAAAACCGGGTAAGTTTCACATATTGTAGTAAGGCTGTGCTTCTCATGAAGCAAGTATGTTTGTCTTTCACATCTGGTTCAAGATGGCTTCGGATCCCTAACTTCAAGAAAGTGCCTGCAATGTTCCATTTTAATTAATGTATATTCTTGTAGTTGAGAACAGCAAGAAAAGGTACTTTGATTGGTAAGCATACGTAAAGTTAAAACCTCAGACAAGTTGGAGAGCTACGTGTCATTATGACTGGGATACGTTCAGTTGGTCTACAATGGCACAAGAGCGCTTCAGTTTCTAACTCTGTGTCTAGTCTGATAAAACATTTAAAAACACAAGACATGAACTTCCATTTCTGCACACCAGAAATGCAAAACACACGGATCTGCTACTTGTCTTACCTCCCTCACAAAGCTGTTGGATACAGTGGATAGTCGGACAGAATATTAGACAATGAGACAGATGTGTACTATAGGATGGGAGCAACAACCTTCACCACCTGATTTTCTAATTGCAAAAAATGTTAAAATATACTCATACACGTAGAATGGTTCTATATAAGGAGTGCACAACACAAAGCACTGACAAGAGACTTGTCCACCACCTACAGGAGCAGGAATAAATTCCCAGCCCTAGAGAAGACACCACTTTTTTCTCAAATACAAATACTGAATTATAAACAATCATACAATTAATAGATGCTGAACTGATTCAAGCTTCACATCACTTTCTCAGCTTCACTAGAAAAGCGAAATTGTTAAAACAAGACAATCAAAATCAAGACAAAGATCTGCTGAAAGTGGAAGCTTAAATGTCAAGTTCCAACTCCGAGTAAGCAAGCGTCCAGTCCAGCGTTGGAATCAGTAAAACGAGGCACACAGTTAAGAGACAGGCCTGTGCAGGATGACGGCACAAGTCTATAGCTACGCACCCAAATAATTAGTACGTTTTTCTCAAGTATAAAGAGCCTAGAAGCCCTCAGCAAACTCATGCCTGGTCCCAGAAGACACCCTTTACAATAGAGTCTTAATACGTATGCAATGGAAGCTGCTAGACACTAAACTCTTTAAAAAAACCCTTGGATTTATCCATCGTCTGCAAATTATCTTTCCATCTTAAGACACATATCTAATTATACATTTCATCCTTTTTATATATGTATGTATGGATGTATTTAAGCCACGGAAACCAGGAATAGACTGCATTTAGATGTTATTTAGTAAAATTTTGCAAGTATCTGTGGAATGGGGATATTTATAGTAGAGCACTAAATCATCACCATATGGCGAGAATAATCAGTAACATACAGGTTCTTATGCTAGTTATCCTCTAAAAATCTATAGGTAATTTTTGTGCATACAAGGCAGTGAGAAATTAATGTATTTATTTCACAGCCTCAAAAACTGAGGTCCTTTGGTTAGCTAGCCTGAGACTGAACCACAAATTTAGCCAACAGCATCTAGGCCAATACTGCAATGTCAGTATGGGTTTATATTACAGGGTTTATATTTTTCAATCAAATTTCATTTGTATATTTCATGTTGATACGGAGGAAACCAAAAAAATTTCTCTTCTGCACGTTTTACAATAGATGAACAGAACACAGAACCGGAAGGTAAATGGAGCTCATCGGTCCAGCAGTGTAACCATGGGCAGAGTTCAAACATACCAAAACATCTCCTGGCTTGTGTTTGTCTGACCTGTTCTGTAAAACCCAGTAAGGATGGAAAATCTAGAGTCTTCCTGGAAAATCTAGAGTCTTCCTAGAGGATCTATTTTCCTAGCTACATTGTCTTTGATACAGTTGTTACACAAACAAACAAAGAAACAAACAAACATGACCTGCATTTTCACAGGTGATGGAACAGAGACAAGATAGTGACGTGACTTGCTTGACGTCACACATAAGAATAGCAGATACAGGAATCTAACAGCTTATTCTCAGACTAACTTATTGTATCACACTGTACTCCCCAGTCTTCATCCTGAAACACTCTTGAAGTCACTGGCGCCTTATGGGTTGGCTCACACCCACTACTAATTTATAATCATCTTTAGGGTTCAACACCGCAAGTGTTTAAAAGCAGTTCAATGCCGCTTTGTGCAACAGAAGAAAAAGGTTATCCTATGGAATCTGGAGGAAAACAAAATCTAAGTAGGAAAACATAACTACTCCAGTACAGAATTTAATCGGAACAGTAGAGACGACCAACAGTCTTTAAAGTTACAGTACTCTTGTTGATCTAAAAGGTTAAAAAAATAACAGTAATTTGAAAGATAGTTCTGTAAGTGCTCTTAACACAATGTATGTTGAGATAATTGGCACCAACTCAGAAACTACTATTATCTGTTGAAGTGCCACCTCAGTTGCTTCAATATCCGCAGCATTCTTGGACTTTCCACAAAAAGTAAAAGGCTCGGTTCTGTTTAACTTCCGATACGTATCCAGCCTACACCCCAAAGTGGGATAAGAGTAGCTTCACTGCTTTAACACATTTAGTGTGTAGTGTAGGCAACATAAAAGAAAACAAACTATTAATAAAGAGGTACATAAGTTCTTAAACTAGAGCTGGAGGGGGGAGAAGAGATGGGACGTCTTCAAGATCCTACTCCCCCTCTCCCCTATTGCAAGAGATTAATAAAGATATTACAAGGAAGGGGAGTGAGGGAAAGGGAGAAGTTTGTAAGACAAAGGAAGGAAATAAGTACCTGTAATTTGTCAGAGACAAAGCAGAAAGTTTGTGTGCACATGCGAACAGGTTATGCTGTTAGCACATTCCAGTGATAAGTTATATACATCAAGACTATAAAAAGTATGTGGAAAAGACAAAAGCCTATTAGATCCCAGGAGCGAAAGGTAGAAGTTGATTGTGGGGTTTTCTCCCCGAGGGCGAGCAGAGTGTCAACAGTCTTTCGAATGTGACGAATATCCGACTGCAGGATGTCATACGGAGAGCAGAGGTCAGCCTATCCCGAAGGGCAGCCATTAGAACAGAAAAAAACAGTGCATAAAATTAAAAAGACAAAAATAGTAATATATTGATAAATAAATTATCACAATATTCTAGCATAAACATGTAGGAATAGTTCCTTCCTAGCACTGCCTTAGTCACTAGACACCCCAGTTTTCTTTATTTTCTCTAAATACTGAAGCTATCTTAAAATACCAGAATATTAAGATAGAAGAGTTCAGGCCTTCAATTCCTTCCAAAATTATGCCCAGATTCACAAGGGTGAGGAATTGCATGTGATCCACTTATTCCAATGAGATCTGTCCACCTTTGTCCATCTGGGCTTTATTCAAATGCTTAAATGGAACCAGTTGTAAAATCTAACTTATACAATAGCAAACAGTGGGTTAGAAAGCTGTTAAAAGCACAAGCAGCAGCAATATGAAGTCGCAAGAAAAAGTACTTAAAATATTTTTTTTTAAAGATGCAAAATTCTCTAACATCATAAATAATCTAAAACTTGGTATTCAACTATCATCTTAAATGATACCTTGGGTCTTAAATGATACCTTGGGACTGAAACTGAAAAAAATCAATGTAGCACTAACTATACTTAATTTTAATAAAGTTTCTAAATTGAAGAATTTGACACTAAATTCCTTAGACAGCATTTAAGAAGTTATTAGCAGGTTAGATTCCCATAATTTTGGAAAGTATCAGTGACTTTACATAGCAATTTACTCTAGACTAGCCATACAAACTGAAGTGTAACAGGTAATAATAATAATAATAATAGGCATAAACAATATTTAACATTGAAATCAAACCCAGCAGCAACTAGTACTTTCAAAACGTAAACTGAGATATACCATTTTACACTGCAAATGAGGCCTTACTATCAACAAAAATGCTAGATATTTATGGAATAAAATTATACAAAATAGGAAAAAGATCCCGTTTCAGAGGAACATTATGTTTCTTCAGTAGCTTTTCAGTTTCCCTTGCTTAATGAACCAACAGTGTACCCAATAAATGAAGACATGGAAGTTCAGATGTCCGTTTTCTGTTAGTGTAAACTTTCAAGGTCTAGCTGGCAATAAATTAAACTTTAAAATATTTAAAAAGCCCTTCTATCCTGAAAAGTGACTAGTGAACCTGGAAGTCAGAACTGTCATCCATACACAAAGAAAAAAGTGACACTTTTTTTTCTTTTCTCCTTGCCACGCTTCTAGCTTTAACAGAAGTTAAAAGCTGCAACAGTTTTATTTTGTTAATTAGGCCAGCAGACACAGCTAGGCCCGCCTAGCAACAACGCTGCCATTTTTACAGTCATTTTTCAGAATTTTTTCAACTTAAAATTCTAGTGTAATCATAAACTTCAATGCAATTGTATTTGTCTTTTTATAAAGAATGAAAACTCACAGACAGAACAATACATGCTGATCTTGTTTAAAAATGGGATAGGACTAGCACTGCATTCAAGAACATCTACATCCACAAGCTGCTTACCAGAGAACCTACTTTTAGGGCAAACTACTCACTCACAGCTATCAATTATGTAACATATTGCACTTTTACCAAAGACACCAATAAATATAGCAAATGCTGAATTAATATTAAAATAGCATACATGACAATTCCTACTTATTGCAAATATATCCCCGAAATAACTAAGATGCATTGAACTTAAATTTATATAAAGAATTTGACAGATGTTTAAAACGAGGACTTTAAAAAAAAAAGTCCAAAAAACCCCCAAACCCAACAATCCTTACTGCGGTCAAAAGCAGAAGGAAGCAATTTAGAGTTGGAGAATGATGGCTGGTAATAAGTTGAATTTTTACAGACACTGAAGAACTTGCTAATCAGAGATTAAGATACGAAGCAGTAGACAGAAGCCAAAGCATACAAAAACAGCCAAAACATGCAGAAGAAACTCCTTATGGGAACTGCCATGCTGTGCTTTATTGAAATTCAGTGAAACCTGAGAAATGTCTGATCATTTTTTGCTTATTTTTGTGTGTTCTGTGACAATGGGTAATTTGGTGTTACACTCACACCTTATGTTTATGTTGTATGTATGTAAAACGTTCACATGGTATGTATTTTAAACTTCTGCAATGTAGCTACAGATAAAAGAAAAACAAAAAGCTTTTCAGTAACGGTGAACGTATTCCCGCTTAAGTTACCAGAATTTTACAGAAGCTGTGAAATGAAAATACCAAACTCGAACGTGACAACATGAAATAGTGAAAAAAGTATACGACCTCCACTCAAAGTCTCAAAGACAACCGCCCACCCATCACCAGCACCTTCTCAGTTAGGAGACAGTTTATTACTAGTAAGAGCTAAAAAGATACATATACTTAAGCATTACATTTACGGACTGACTTGTTACGTCTATGACGCTTCACGATTAAATCATACAGCGGCCAAAATCATGCACGCAGAATAAACGCAGTGAGGCAGAAGTGGAACCACAAAAGCAGAACCAGCTGTTTGTGCGTGCAAACCACCCTCACTCTATGTGCTCCGGCAGGGGCTGTGAGAAGAGAGAGCATTTGAAAAAACCAACCTCCTCAAATTTTGACGGTGGCAAAAAAAACCAGTCAAGGGTAAGTTTGCAGAAGCGCGTTCGAGAATGGAGTCTGCAGTGCGTACGCACTGTGCTCAGAACACACATGAAAGGAACCGCGGAATTATGCTTTCAATACTCTAATTAACAGCATAACTGAACCACTGAGCTCCACAGGCCAAAAAGTGTACATGACCGAGCAGAGAACAAGGGGGAGGAGAGAAAGGAGTCATACCTGATAAAACTTACTGCAACTTCAGGGATGTCTCATGATGAAACTATGGAGAAGTAACTGATTATGCGAATTGATCAGAAAACAAGTGTAAATGGCAATGAAAATATACCTTGCACTAAACTGAGAAACTCGATTACCAGTTGAACAACTAATAGAAAGAGAGAAGATAAAGCATGTGATGCTGCTTGGCCGCTTCTTTTACTTTGTCCTGCTAGGTTTAGCACACAAAGGCCTCCTGGTTTTTTCTGTACCCTAACACAAATCATATTGATTGTTAGAATAATTTTGGCTGATGTTGCAAAATAGTGGAATTCGTTTTCAGAGGAGAAGATGAGATGCAGTAACAACTCCCATTCCCAGGACTCAAAAGTCAAAGGAAGGGACACATTTTACAGTCCGCATCTTCCTATGATGACTTGAGATCAAAAAAGGCATTTCTTAGAATCACTCCTTTCTGTTCAGTACGTGTACACCGAATGCTGAACAGAAAGGAGTGATGCTAAGAAATGGCTTTTCTCCAGCTACTCCACCAAGTAGCTGACTGAAAATTTGAGAGATGTGCCAGAAGTCTCTCATTCCCACCTGAGAAATAACTTATCCCACTAAATCCTGCTGCACCACTACTGACATGCTGGAACACAGGTGCTCCACAAACCTGCTGTAAACAACTGGCTGTGAAAGATTTAATTTTATTACTACCTTTTATCAACAGAAATTACCATTCCATTATTAATCATGATAATATCTATCTTTATTCAAGCTGTATGAAGATTGACAAGGTGTATCTTTATAGGTGGAGAAAGTCTTTCCTTTTTTAAAAAATAACTCTACCTAATTTCTCTGATCTGAAGAGGCCCCGTAAAGGACCAAAACGCGCTTAAGTATCTAAACTATTAAGATACTATATTGGTGTAAGTTGCAGATAATAAAAAATAATTTATGTCTTTGTAAAAAGACAACTTCTGCATTTTGGCTCACAAACATTTAAACTACTTCGTGGTATTTCTTTTTTGACAAAATGCTTAGAAGGCCCTAGTTCTGATATGCCGTATTTGTTCATAATTGAGAACTCTAAGAAATGCAGATCAAAACTTGTAACTTTTGCCTTTCAAACAATACACTGCATTTACAGCTTTGTTTTGGTCTAAATCTCACTTATGATGAAGTATCACCCAGCCCACCGCAAATCAGTTTTTTTCCCCTTTTGACAGGAATATTTGTTAACATTACTGAAAGTGCATAAGAAAAAAATGCTCAGTAATATGGATTATCAAGAATAACAACTACCAGGAATGACAGCTAAGGCTTAATTAAGGTATTGATTTGCAGATTAAAATGGGAAGGTCTACTTCTTTGCCACCAGTATGAATACTGATTCGAACGTGGTAACTTACAAGTTCAAGAAATGCGTATGAATATTTTTGTCTTTATTTACATATATTGTTACTGGTTTCATGAAAGAACAGTTGAAACCAAAATACTTCCATAACTTCACATATTGATGTGATTATAAATCTCCTGATCATTTTTAATATTTCTGCGATGAGATGTCACTAAGAAGAGTAAAACGGCATTAGAACTGGTACATTTGAGATTTTGGAGGCCACACTTAAACAACAAAGAAAAATAAATCCAAAAAATAGCTTTATTTCTTAAACCCAGAAAGTGTGAAAGGGTGGGTGAGATATAGGCGGACAAGAATTATAAGCGGTATCAAGTACTGGCTTCGTATGACATTAACAATCTACTCCAGTGAACTGCACCATCAAAGTACTGCATGTCATTCTGAAAAATGCCGTAGAGGACAGGCACCCCTACTCATCACACATCTTCTGCCACTTGCTTATTCAGTCTCTATCAGCTGAAAATTAGGAGTGTTTGTCATCCTACAGCTATTACAGAGGAGATTAGGCAATCTGACAGTTTTTAATTAGGAGTGTAAAATAAAATCTTCTTTTGTGCTTTTCTAGGTGATAAAGATTTTACATTTTCTGTCCTATACCTCCTGAGGGCCACAGCAAAGACATTTTCTGAATCTTCAGGCTTTCAGATGCTTACCTGCCACCATCTTGTTCTTACACCAAACAAAAATTTTGGTTTGTCTAAAAAAAAAAGATCATTCACAAAGATCTCTGATACCTTAGAATAAAAAAAGGCTCTACAGGAAAAGTTAGTGGCAATACGGGACACAAGTTGCTTGTCTGACAATCCTCACACTTTTGATAGCCTCCTGGTGCAGTAAGAGCCTTGCTGTTTAGCTTCTGATTTAAGGGTCAGAACCACACGCTTAAAACATCCCTTTTGCTTACGATTCAACAGATCCCTTCTGCATATGATCAGGAGCATCACATGGCCATTAACAGAAAATTATTTCAACATGGCACCCATTACACTGAAATTCTTATCTGGCAGGTAATGGCTTTCCGATGCCAGCTGGCACACAATTCCAGAATCATCTACAAACCAGGTCATTCTAAAGAGATGTTCATGTTCCTGAATGTTGTATTTGTGATTCTTTGGTCAAGACACCAACTCCTGATGCTTACTGTAACACATTTGGATACGGATACCAACTGCATTTTTCTGCGCTTGGATGAAGTTTCCCAGGGTGATTCTGGGGAAAGCAATTTTGACCCAAGAATTGAATGCTGAAAGCCACAGAAGTAAGAAACCTTGCGCATCAGCACAACACAGTAATTACTTAGCTATTTTCTTATTTTCATTTTACATGATTTGACAGGCTATTATTCTAAACCTGTGGAATTCAGGAAATAGCATGTATTCTATTCCATTCCATAAATAACTGAACAGAAACCAACAGGAACTATGACAATTTTAAATCCTAAAAAGAAAAAAAACATGCGTCAAAATTTCAAGTTAATTCTCAGGAACTAAACGTGGCCATAAGTATCACAGAAAAGCCTAATACCTGTGGGTATTAGGGTCCATAAGTGGAACCTATCCATTTCCATAAGATGCTTGTTTTAAAAAAACTGAAATCATCCACTCTATTCCTTTTACTGCTTTGTTCAGAGGTAGTTAGGTAATACACAGCTCATTAACCTGAAGCAGCATTAAACACACCATCTGTAGTTCTTTAAAAACCACCATACTTGCTACCATACAACTTTATATCCTTTATGTACGTCCCTCCAACATGCAGCAAAGTCCTACCATAGTTCTGCAACACAACAGATTTTCACAATATATAGCAAATACATACATTTGCAAATTACCAACAGCTAATCAAAAGGAATATCCTCAGAGTACTTAAAATCTATCATAAATTTACAATTGCAAGCCGTTCATTTATTTAGTAAATGAGTTTTTCCCCTCAAGAAAAGTTAACACTTACGTAGATTCATAAGGATGGTTAGTTTATAAATCACATTGTCAAGATCTGGCTTTGTGCTTAATGCTTTAGGCAACTCTGCATCAAATATGCTTTAATAAAATTTAAAAAAAAATCCTAAAAATCTACACTAATTTCAATGGAAGCATTAAAGAGGAGGGGTAATAAATATATAAAAATACCTATTCGTAGAAAACAAAAAGGTGTTTTTCCAGAAAGCTTACTTACAGAAATTCAAAATTAAAAAAATCTAGAGCATAGGCATAGTTTACCCATCTGTAATATGGCACTGCAAGGATCTTTGTAATTTTTCAGGTTTATTTCTATTTCTGAAAGATCTCTCAACAACAGTGAAAACAGCTCTTGGCCTTTTCTTTCCCAACAGGCTACATCTGGAGAAACCTGACTTGCATTCTAATTCACTGAATAATTTATGATGCATCATAAATTATTATGGCCCCATGAATTTGGGGGCAGCTTAAGCAACACTCCATGTCTACAAAGCACTGAAATTTTGATCTTCTCTGAAGTGAAATGTTACCTTTAGTATGAAAACATTCTAACACAATAAATCACATAATTACAAGAACTAAATCGACCATTACAACTTAGAGGCCCAGCCCATAACACTGAATTCTCAAATTACTCTTATGATGAACCATTCATTGGAGCTGTAACACAAGTAGGAAAAACGAACTGTTACTTTTGCTGTCCTCCAAATCAAGTGCTAAAATATAGATCAAATATAAAGAATACAAATTGAAATTCTTTCACATCTTTGCATTACCATCGGCAACCCAAGGGGGTGGTGGGGACATGCACACAAAATACCCTTTTGTTTCAGCATTCTTGAAACACATACTAAAAAGAATTCATTCTTAATTATATTGTCATTTCTAGGCAACAACACAAGGAAAACACATCATGCAATTTTCACATTTTCAGATTACACAGACCTTGTATAGCACTTTTACCTTCTTTTGAAGTTCATGGTTTTGACATTAACTTTCTCTTAATACGTACCTCTAGACCTAAGGGAGTCTTTTAAATATTCCCAATGAAACTCCAGAATTCATTACATGAGTTATAAAGACACTTTTCCTTATTAATATGAGACTAAATTACATGATGTCTGCTGCCATGCTTAAATGAAAAACAGAAAATACCCAAGCACTGCAATTTCCCTATTTCCAAATTCTGAAACAGTTGTATCTACATTATAGAACAACCTTACTCGTACCTACATTCCATACTTAACACACAATGGTTTCCTTCACGTCACTTCAGAAGTGTTTCAGTACAAGAGATGAGTGTGTTCTTAGTCACTTTTACAATGCATACTATAGAGTACTTAGTATTGTAAAGAAAAGGAAAATTAATAATTAAAAATAATGCAGTTCATATTCTAAAAGGACTAAGCAAAAATTCAGTCATGCTATATAATGAAAAAAACCCAAACCTTTACCTAATTACCATATTCCTTATTTATTTTCCATGGCAAAGATAAAGAGGT
The DNA here is from genome assembly GCA_013398295.1 of Chionis minor. Lineage (NCBI taxonomy): Eukaryota > Metazoa > Chordata > Aves > Charadriiformes > Chionidae > Chionis > Chionis minor. The sequence continues at coordinate 669,921 of VZSF01000772.1, read as the reverse complement.
ATTGGGGATAATAATCAATTACTAACTCAAGACAAAAGTTGCAATTCTTAAGTGTTACAACATGAGCCACTTAAACGCACTAAAGTGGTATTAAATCACTTTTTTTCTTTTCAATCAGGTTTTTTTAATTATATGTCTTTATGGCTGAAAAGCTGTAGTTCATGAAGTTATGCTTTAGCTTTAAAGTAATTCGTCTGTTTTGCATTTTTGATCTAGATCATCTAGAAATGACAGACTTAATTAAATTACCTCTGGGATCCCCAGTTTTCTACATGCATCCAGAAAGTTTTCTACATTTCTCCTGCATTTGGCCATGCTAAGTTTAGGCTGTAAAAACAAGAAAAAAATAGTTTATGGAAAAAGATGTCAATAATATGTATTCAGTCAATAAATTCATCTATTGCTTTATTCTTGTAGTGATGCACCATTTCCATATTTCTCCTGAAAACAACACATAAAATTCTGTTCAGCTTTTTTTTCCTACCCCTCTAAAATCACCATACCTACAAATACATTCTGAGTATGTAACTTGTAGATGCCATGTACTTTTACTTAGTTATTGAAGTCACCAGCACATTTAGATCTCTACTTGCTCACATCCAACTTGTAAGGTTCTAAAAATCTGCCTCTTACAATGATTTGTGGTAGACAACATTGATTTCCTGGGCAGCAGGTAAACTGATGAAGTTTTTCAACACACATCATGGGAAACAGGTGGAACTGTAATTAACAAGCTCTTACTTTTTAAATATTTTATGTACTCAAATATACAGTGGCTATACACAATTTTAATGTCTCTGACGAAGGAATTTCCTATTACTGTAGAATTTCAAATACTTCCATAATTTGCCTCACTCAGCACTATTCACCAAATAGTTACAGAATTATCATGTTACCAAAAAAAACCCCAACAACTCACTATTTTACTTTTTCAATGCAAGATGTGAAACAATGGCAATTCCTGAATATCCACTTAAACCAAGAATTCACTATAGTAACAGGGACTTTAAAGAACTAATTTTCTAGGCTAAAGTAATTTGAAGGCTGTTTCAAGCAAGCATCATCAATATAAAGTTGAAACAAAATTAAAATGGATTTAAAATATTTGCTTTTTGTTATGGAAAACACCACGAGATTTTTATTAAAAACTAAAAAGCAGCAACAAAACTTACCTTTTTTTCCCCCAGAAATTCAAGTTTGCATTTTTTGGCAATGTCATATTTTTACCAAAGACAGAATTAATCTAAACCTAAGTGACAGTAAAAGATATGCCACTAGACCATCTGAGAATATGACTTTTTCTGTCTTCTTCTTTCTTATAGATTGGCTCTGAAATCCCCATGCTGTTCTCAGAATTGAGAATCAGGCTGTACATGGCAAATACTTGCCAATATGTACATTAAAAAAAAAAAAAGCATGCAAAAACTCTTCAGAGCCAGACTGGTATCAGAAATCTGGAACAAAGATCTGATCAAGAAAAGGACATCAATAAACAGAGAAAATACTAAGAAAATTGTTTCAAGAAATGCACACATTACATAAATTTTATGTCCTGAAATCTTCAGGTCCTTAGATTTAGCAAGCCAATATTAAACCACTACAGCGCGTGTTTCTGTTCCGTTCCGTCTGCAGGTAAAAGGAATCATTTCCACATTTAACCCAACAGGAAGAATATGTTAATAAGTGCTGTAAGCGCTTTAGTTACATGACTTACAATAAGCCAGACATTGCTAAATTTAACCTCATATTTCTTCAATCAACAAACAAGGGGCTAGTTTTCTTTAAAAAGGATCTCCTATAATAAAATCATGTAATCATAGCGTACTGAATGAAAGAGTCATTATGAAAAAGAATTGATTTGTTCCTAGATAACGGAGAGGCAGCATAATTATATATATACACATATATACTCGCTATGTATTATTTAAAAATTAATGAACATTTTCATTTGCATTAATGTAAATGTTGCCTTTAACAACATCCATTGAACAGCAACCTGGTTTATGTAACTATGTATCATTTGGCAATAAAACAGTAGTTTTTTAAAAATTCTTCCCCCCTACCCCAATGTAACAAGAAACATTCAACTTACTACTGCTGGTGAAGGTACATGAATACTTCCTACAGACCGAGGACGAACGTGATTTACTAAGTGGCAGAGAACTACACCATCCATCAGAGCAGACCCCAGGTCTTCAGGCAAACAAATCTTTAGCCTTGTTTCAATGTTCTGCAAATGAAGAACAAATACACATTAATATAGAAATAGATGAAGGGGGAAAGAAGGGAATATATACCCTCATCTTCTCCCATGCTGCAGACACAGAGCTAGTTTGGAGTTCTGTTTTACCAAGAAACATACTACCTTTATACAACTAATTCTTTAAAAACTAAAAACTGACCCATTCTACGTTGGTGATTGAATTATGTAAACTTCTTTGAAAGAACTCAACACTTCAAACACTGCCATCATAATATGCATTTACTTTAAGATATACATATAAAACCACATATGCATGCAGTTAGCCATGTGATGGCACTACATGTGGCTCCTTCCTTTCAACATTCCTTCAAGTCTTCTACTTACACACCTCAAATTTTCTTTATCTTCAGCACTTTGAATCAGAACTACATTGTGTTAATCGCCGTACAAGCAGACAGTAAAAGGCAATTTTGCCCAGTAGCCTAAAAATTACCTAGGAAGCATTAAGAGTGGTCAGAAAGACAGGTAAAGCCAAAGCAAAATATTCATATTAAAGGAGAGAATTTTTGGATACTTGCTAAGTAAAACCGACATCTCACTAAAAAGAATTTGATATTGCAAAATAAAATACTTTGAAGGTATCTGAGAATTTTCCAGGAAAAAAAACCCTACAATAAGATTGCTACATATGATGAGTTTCCGAAATTGTGCTCCAATCTTGAAAACATTCCAACATGATACTTAGAGATAACTCTTACATTAACTCTCAGAGATAATTACTTCCGTTACCTTAAAATGGATATTTCTTATTCCTAATTGAACTTCCTTACTGTCATTATTCTCTATTAGAACATTACCTCAATCTACGCTGGATGTTTTAGATGAAAATAGATTATTCTCTTTAGAATCAAAGCAGACTGTAGGATTTCTGAAGGTCACCTAGTCTAACAAATTTGAAATGAGATCAGAGCCTTGGTTAGTTAAGCTCTGGGTACCTGCAAGGAAGGAGATTGCACAACATCTCCAGGCAACCTCGTTCAGGGTTTCACCATCCTTATTGCAAAGCATTTTTTTCCTTACAGCTACTTGGAGCATCTTCCTCTGCAGTTTGTGCCACTGCCCCTCATTCTTTGTGCATGTCTGAAAAGCCTGGCTTCATCTTCTCTATTACCACCCTTCAGGCAGCTGAGGAGAGTGCTGATATTCTCAGCACTCTTTTTTCTCCAAGCAAAAGAAAACCAGCTCTTAGCTTCTTCCTCATACATCCTTTGTTTGGGTGCCTTCACCATGAACTAGCCTCCACTGAACTTACTCTGGGGTCTTTTCATTATATTTTCCCAGTTTTTCTTTTACTGGACACGCTACTCAAGTAGTCATATGTATGGTCTCACCAGCATTAAACAAGGGAGTGCATCATGTGTACTAATATGTTTTGCTTTCACCTGGGATTAATTCATACATTACAAAACATTTTTGGTATAGGAGATACGTAAAGCAAGTTATACATTAAGCATACATTTGAGACTTTTTTCCAAATTTGTTTAAAACAGGTTTATGTAAGTTAATTAAAAATTCCTTCTCTTAAAAAGCCTGATTTGTCTGTTGGGGAACTACTCAGTATAGATCAGGGTGCTTTTTTTTTTTTTATGAGCACAGTGCACCTACAACACTATTTGGATGCCAGTTTCATGGTTTGAGACCGGATTTAATTAAAAATGAAGACTTCAAGAAGTATACCAATTCTCTTTCAATTTTGTCACCACTGAAGAACTGCTCTCTTTTTCAAAATCATCTATACTACAGCAGCAATTTGTTCCACTTAGCTTGTCAAAACCACTGAATGTTTACCCTTTGAGTGACAAGAATCAACCAGTATTTCTTGCTAGACTCTACTGCTCAAGAGTAAGTGACAAACCACTCCGGAAATTGTAACTGTCTGAAGTGACCGTGGATGTATTCAAATCAAATGGCTCAAATGGAGGAAACAAAAGTATGTCTTTAAAGAAAAAGTTTTGTGAAATGGAGCAATTTCTGTAAAAACACACCATTCTAAAGAAAAAGGGGGGAATGTCCGGAAGAAATGCCAATGTTCTCACAATATAAGGCACAGGCGAAGCGACTGAGCTAAAAGTGACAGTGCATAAATGTGCATAAAAGTAAAAGTAACTGCGCATGACTTTTAAAAGGAACCTGAGTACTTTAATAGTTGTTCATTCTTGTTTAGTGCCCAACTTGGTTAAGGCTGCAGGTTCTGGGGAGTCTCACTAAATTCTAAGAAACCATGAAACAATTCAAAAGCAAACCAGACTAACAAATACGTTTATTCAGTAAGTATGAACTTAATGACTTACATGTTCTGGGCTATTTTCTTGTATGGTACACAATGTGATGCTCTGGCGGTTGCTCCTCTCACTAAAGGACCCAGTATACCAGAGTAAACTTCATTGATTAGGAAAAAATCTCACTATGTGCTTCCAAACAGGGCCAATCTTCTAGCTTCTGTCACCACTCCTTGACTTGTAATCAAACTTCTCACAAGAGACAACAGAACTTTTGTTTCAGGACACAATGCTCCAGGGTGAGGGCAAAGGAAGACAGCGCAGGGAGCTGAAGGTCAGTAACACATTAAACCGGTATTACTGGTTAATACCTAATACTAATACAGCGCAGAGGGATCCTTGTTAAGCCTCCACGATCATGCCTGGTACAGTGAATAACCTTGTTCTACTTTTCACTGTGAGAATTAGCTGAAATAACGCAAAAGGCAATAACCTTGAGATTATTTTTAGGAACAACTACTTGGGAACTTGCTACCTATTTGTGGTAACTCTCAAAAGAAATGTGAAAAGGTGCATTGACGCTGCTGACTAGACTATGCTCAGATGAACTACATCCTACTGCAGTTTATTACTGCTAATTCCATTTTCTTCTCCGTTACCAATAAGTCTGTCTCATCTAATTCCTGCATCTCATCTTTTTGGCACCATCCAAGTTTAGAATTGGTAATATACAACATTGAATCAACTACACTGAATCTTCAACAAGATCTGTTCCGTTCAGAAATTCAGCAAGGCAAAGTAAGGTTAATCCAGATTTAAAGCAGGTGAGAGCGTGAGGTAAGAGAATGAAGGCCTAGAAGTCCGCATAGTTCTACATAAAACCACCTGCCTTTTAAATGCTATTTGGTAAGGAGAAAAAGTGAACCCTCTTGCTTTAAAATTAAATAATACAAGACAGATTATTTAAAATACATGAATAATTTTGGAATTAGTCATTCCATGAAGCTAATGACATAAGAACAAATAATCTTTAATTTGGTTGCGATATCAAAGGATTTGCACTGCATTTAGGAGCGCAACAATACCATCCCTTCTGTCAGTAACATGATATAACTGGAAACCTTGACAGGTTCAGCTCACAACATTCCTTGCAGCAAAGGCTGTCATCTTTTTTTTGACACAAATAGGTGTCATAGAAACAGCCCTACCTAGGTATTAGCTGTGTAACACAGACCCTGTGCAACCACACGCAGCAATTTTGCATCAGGCTCTAGCTTCTATGTTCAAGACAATATATCAAGAAATCATTTTGTATATTCAGATCTTCAAAGTGATGAAATATTCACTTCATTTCTAAGAAAGTTGTTTCAAGCATTAGTTATCTGCTTTAAAAAAAGTTTCTAACTTCACCTTTAACTAATAGATTTCATTATGCCTTTTACCTGCTACGAAATAGTTTCTAGGCCTCTTTACCTCTTAAGTGATCACTTCATCCTTTCTGATGAAATGAAATAAATTCTTAATTCCACCAGTACAATGCATGCTGTTTAACTGTATGTCATTCAGGTAATTCCCATTAACATCTCCCATTTTTACAAAACCTTTCCTAAGTACAGATATCTGACTGTGCGTGATAAAGCACTTCAGGAATAGTCTTACCAATGTGATTTGCAGAAGTAATATTGTGTCCTTTAACCATTTTAATATTCTCCTACTTAGACAACTTTCCCAAAGAAAAATTAAAAAAATACATTTTGTTAGCACAAATCAGTTCTACCAACACATACCTCACGTAGCTGTTCCACAAGTTCTCTCTCTTCTCTCATCTGCTCCATTTTCCTTCGAATTGTAAATTGTGGGTCTATGGATTCCAAATTTCTTTGTGGCCTTAAGAACACTAAGATTTTTAAAAAAGACAGATTTTAGTTTAAGAACAAATGCCTTGATTGATTTATTTCTAAATGAAGCAAAATCTTTAGGCACTGCCTCCAGCGAAAAGCGTTCGAAAATTTCTCTGTCCTCAGGAGGACAGAAAAAAATGGATCTTGGATTACAATCATAAATTGATATTTTCTGGATGTTGCTCTGAATGGCATCATGTGCCATCAATGGAGTGGATAATTTTTCAACCAAATCTTATTTGGATTTGGTTTGTCAGATGATTAAAGCACCAGCACTGTCCTTTAGAAATTCCGATCTGTACAAAACTTTTTATCTAACCTGGCAGGAAACACTTCTTATTCCTTTGAGTAGAACCCTCTCCTACAAGACGCTGAATTGTGTAACAAGCTGTGACAAGCATCTTCCTACACAAGACAAACTGCTTATTAGATAAGGTTATACTAAAAAAACCCACCCACCAAACAAAGACTAATGTAGGCAGACTCAGCCATTCAGTAAGTCTGCCTACAGTAAAAAGTCGTGTTGCGAATGTAGCATTGCACAAGCTCTTCGCAGTACTCCCTCCCACCAATCCTAGTTCTGTCAACAGTATCACTTTGCCCACATATAGTTCCTTCAAATAATTACGTGAAAACTCTGCATATATGCACCTCTACACTTCCTTTTTCTGTGATCAATGACTGTTTTCAATGGTTCCGAAGAACAAGATGCACGCTCAAAATACAACTGTCACCTGTTTGCCACTTTGCTTGCCATTTTGTTTCACAAGATGCATCTGTCAGCTGTTTGCCACTCAAATTATAGGCCAACGTGATTATTATGGAAAATGATACTGCTTAAAACAAAGAAGCATTTTGTGTTATTACTTTCCTGCATCTCTCCTTCTGAACGCAACTGACACCCTAAGTACCAATCAATTGGGTGGAAAGTACAAAGCCGAGAAACCTCAGTTTTTACATACAGCTACTGCTCAGTCTCCATTTTGGTAATTTAAGGCCATTAAAGAAAGAAAGAATGAAAGGATAATTTCTGGGTTAATAAGTAACAGGGTAGGAGAGAGGAGCCTTTTGTTTCCTAAATGGCACATCAGAAAATTGCAAGTATATGAATCGCCAGTAGTATCTACCAGAGGAGTGAAAAATGATGAATTACTCTTAAGAAAGGTACATATGGGTATAATCACAGTAATTCTGATGTTCCATTAAAAATTGTGGCACGTCAGTCATTTTATTTTGGTTGTGATTTGGGTAATAGGCTGAATTTTAAAAATCAGTCTTCAAAATATGTAACAAATTAAAAAATTGAACTCCTGGAAGAAGGAAATTTCATCTACATTGAGACCAAAAGTAAACTGTTTAATGAAGCTCCCAAATGAGTTCAGAGCCAACATATAAAACTGTACTCTCTGACACCTAGGCCTCAGATAAACAAGACAAAGTTTCTGTAGGAGGAATACTTTGAAATCTCAGACAAATCTAGCCACCAGGAATCTCACCTAACTGTATGCAGGTTGATTAAGTAACAAAATTAATAATCCAAGCTACTTTGCTATCCAGAGGGACAGACAGACACCACCTAATGCAGTTCAGCCAACAGGCAATGTTCTTTCCCTTATTTACTACAAAAGGAGCTTAAGGTAACAAACTCACAGAATCACAGAATCACTTAGGTTGGAAGAGACCTTTGAGATCATCGAGTCCAACCATAAACCTAACACTGCTAAACCTCCCCTAAACCATGTCCCTCAAACTCTGTACATATCCTTAGGTTACTTATCTGAGGCATCAAGATAGAATAAGCTATGGACAGTTACTAAACTTGCTTCCTTCCACTAGTTGGCTCACACAGTCATAGTTTTAACTTTTCACAGGCAACTGAAATTTGCTACACTGCTCTTACATCAGTAATTTCTTGAAAGGTCAGATTAAAGGCTATTTGTTAAACAAAACTGCATTTAAACAGAACACCTAAATATTACAGTTTTATGTTAGTAAACGTTATCATTTTTAATGTCATCAGAAATCCCACTGGCAGACTGGGAGAGTGTCCCGGACAGAACACACAGGACAGAACTACAGATACCAACTGCAGCTCAGTTCCTTTCTCCAGGTGGACTACATAGCTTCACCAGTGTCACCATTCACAAGGATCTACACAGGGATGCACGCATCATAAATGAAAACATTCATTATGCCGACCTCCCACACATAACGTGAGAGTAGCAGAGCCGTACTTTCAGATGCAATAGATGCACAGTTGTATTGACATTTAATTTTTGCCGTTGTAGAAGGCAAACTGCAACCTCAGAATAGAACTCTATTTCCAAAGCACAGCCTATCAGCAGATATGTGCTGCTTAATATTTTGTAGTGAAGCATATGTATAACTACGACTGCATATACACAAACACACAAGGGCTGTTAACAGCTGTAACGACTGTTGTTATGAAGTATAACAATCCATATACCCGATTTAACTATGCCATTTCAAAAGCATTACCTACTGATTTAGATAATTTAAAATTAATTAATACATTGGTAGATTTCTGATGGAAGCACTTATATATGGTAAAAATTAAACAATTAGAAATATCTAAAATGTTATTTAATAAATCATAAAGTAAATCACATACTTTAGGAGAGCTAAAACAGCAACAACAAAAAACAATGCCCAAGTTTTCAAAGTGCAGAAACTCTTACCCAGGACTTCTATTAAACTCCAGAATTCTACTGAATTAAAATTTCTGTGCTAGCCACTCCGTAACAATTTACTGGAGACTGTCCCTGAATTTTTAAGAGGTGAAATAAAAATCTCTTATCGCATTTATTAAAAACTGTAGTTGCAATTTCTAAGATTTTCATTTTAGAAATAGTTCAATGTACAACTCTAATAACTGAACTTTCATGCCTCTCACAGATGAAACACCTAGATAAAACTGTGCTTGAAGAGCAATACCATATTTAAATGGTATTTAAATACCACTGTAGCTTTATTAGCAGCAGCAACATTTCAAAAGATTCTGTACGAAAGCATTAGTTCATATTTATGTTCAATTTTGCAAGTTAACAGGATAATATCATGGACTTCATTCAGTTTGGCCACAGCTATCTTTGTTTAGGCCTTTGCTAAGTCAATATTAATGTTCCAAGTAGCTTCCTTCTGATTTCAGACTACAAAGATCAGCTAATGAAAAGTAAATATAAACATTACTTATTCAATCTGTTCATGAACGAGACATACATTCCAGCACAAGGAAAAAGGCAGGCTAATCTCAAGGCAGTGGGAAATTACAATCAGAAGTTTCTCAATAAAATAAAAGAAGTTTAATCGATTAAGAAACAAACCAAAACAAAAAAACACACACTCAGAAGTATTAGTTATAGAAGTTTTAGTTATATACTGAGAAAGAAAAATGTTCTAATACAGGAAGTTTTGGCAGTCCTGAGTATTGCTTGCTTCTCTGCATTACGCACATTTTCCAGCAAGGGGAGCCCATACCTCACACACACCTAAAGGTCTATTTTTTACGCTTTTCAATAGCGAGTTTCTGCTTTCTGAACCCACAGTCAACCAAGGTTATTATGTAATGCTCGTTCCAATATTTATTTTTTCATTAAATATTTTGCACAAGTCTCAACAAGTTTAATGGGTGATAGTACCACGATACGTATTCAACGTACCATAGTCAAGGACAAATTCTTTGTGAAAATTTTCATTTTTGTACTGAGGTACAATGCACATAGGTGCACTATTTATAGCACATCAAGGAATTTAGTGTGCCAAGTACTTATTTTGACAACATTATCCTTCAGGTAAACAACAAAAAAGATTTAACCTGACTCTAAAAGTAATAGACAAAAAGGTTGGACTAATGACAGGCAGAGATGAAGTTAGGCTAAAAGTTTCTAGTTAGATTTCTCTTTGTTTGATTTATTCAGTCCAAATTTAAGTAACACTGAAGTTATTAAACACAGAGTCATTTGCTAAAGCAAAGCCTCCACAATGGTATGGATATTGGTCTTGGGAGACCTGTCTGTCTCAAGCCTTATAACATCCCAGGAATTCTGGACTTGGCCTCCTCTATTACAGAGGTGTTGCCAGATAATTACATTAAAGATGTTATGAAGTATTAAGATGCATAGCATTTCTATAGCAAAGGCTACTAGTATTAGCAAGCTACACAGGGCTGGTGCATGGATCCTCAGTGCTGGCCAGCACACATCGATGCTGTCAACATCGTTGCTTCCTGGCAGGCTTTTGGTCTGTCCAAACCCACCTCTCCTACACAATGTCTGGGTATAGCTCAAGGAATAGCACACAAAGGACAGTCCCCAAAGGCAGCTTAAATGCAGCCATCCTGTTCTAGAAAGAGTACGGATTTGAATCATGCTGTGCCAACTAACCTCGGTGCCAGAGAATGGTCTCTAGTTTACCTCCTACCATAGGAACATATACCTTAGATAACAAACTCTAAACAGAAAGGCAACAGTCCTGATTTAAAAAAAAAAAAAAAAAAAGTTGTAAAGCAGTTTTCTGTTATAACAGCCTGAAGTAATAAAACACTAATATTTGCAACTGGCTTAAGATTTGAATGACATGAGGCATCTGTTCCAAATGCACAAGCACAAGTCAGTCTATACTGTTCATTTCATTTAGAAGAGTAAAACACCAACAAATCTAGATTAGCATAGATTAAATTCTGCACTGCTAGGAGTACCTCTAGATTTCCTTTTCCTCTGTTAGAATTCATCAGTGAAATGTCAATCTAGTTTCATACCATCATGAACTAAATTCACTTTTTCAACTTAGAGTTATCACAATTCTTATATTCCCTACTCATTTCCTTTGTGGAGCCGATTCCTACATACGCTGTCTTCTACAGTTTTATAATGAAGGACACTGTGGCAATACTGAGTATCGTCAAGCAGAGAACTGAACTAAGAATGCAGGAGTTCTAAACTGAATGTTGACATTTATCATTCAAGATTTGTGGTCTTTGTTTCAATCTGATGCTTTTGACAGTTTCATTGCTTTCCAGTACCTAAAAACCCTTCTAATTTAGGGCAACTGGAAGAACAATTCCTACTTTAAAAAAAATACATCTGCCTATGAAATATATACAAATAGTTTCATTGTCTAAGTTCTGTTTCTTCCATCTGCCATTTAACTCTTAATGCAGTAGATGACCCTGAGAGCCCAAACACGGCCAGCTTTACGTATTAGTGCCAAGACTCAAGGTACTACGACAAAAATACCCTGGAGAAAAACAAAACCAAAGAAGCAGTAACAACATCCACTAACGACCTTCACTATGCACAGAGAAGTTTGACAGCTTACTAACAGTTTCTGTTGGACAGAAATCACTATTTTTGCTTAGCTGATTGTTTCAGGTTTGCTTCTTCGTGGATTCCTCTTCTAATTAAGTTAGTTATGCACTTGCATCAATAACTGCAGATCAGAGCAGGCTATTTTTTTTTGTCAGTATCTATCAAAAAATAATAAACAAAAAATGCAGAAAAGACACTAGCAAAATTAATTGCTGTTTGCGTAAAACTTTCATAAACCCTTGAAAGTAAAGCAAGTAAATAAACCCATACTGGAAGTAGTTCTTAGAGCGGATATCATGGGAAAAGTTGTTTTGCCAGACTTGAAAACAGTGACACTCTTCACTCCTTTACTTTGGGTACTACATTCCAGAGTAAATTAACGTGCATCCTCTGAGGTATTCAGTCTTATAAACACCCTCTCAAGAGTACTGACTTTCATCCTTAGCCACATGGGACATTTGCCATATAGTCAGGTTTCTGAAAACACAAAATCAAGTAAATTATATATGGAACACCTACCATTGTCACTGTCTCCTTCAGATGGGATACTGTAGCTAAAGTTGTCCCATGTTTGTGCCTGTGTAAGTGTGTTGAAGGAGATAGGAGGAAGACTGAGGGATGGGTCTGCTGGAGGGGAGTGATAGCCAGTCCAACCACGGTGGCATATGGACCAGCAGGGGGATAAAAAGGGGGCAGCAGCAGTTCATATATGGCATTAGGATTTGTATGGTAATGACAAAGATGTAATTCAAAGGTGATTAATACAAAATGCGTCATTTTTGAAAAAAGAATGAAAGATGGTGCAGAATAAAAAGAACGAAAAGTTATATGTTAGTACTTGGATATCATACATTATATGCGCAGTTAAGGTTAAGCTTAACAAGATCATTGTAACCATAGCACTTCACACAACTTGTTTACAACCAAGTTTTAAGAAAAAGTACCCATAGATTTCACATTATAGCCTGACAAATACCCTGACTCTGTGCATCAGAAGGTAAATGTATCAGTTGTGAAGTTTCAGCAATGAAAAGTTGCCGAAAGAATGTAGTAAGAACACTTCCTCCCGCAAAGACAAAGAAAATGTACATATCTATATGAAAATATTATTACATTACAACTTCCTAGCTGATTTTGTAAGTAGCAACTACATTACCCCTTGGATTCTCATTCTGTTGAAATACGTTCTGTAAGCACATGTACTAGAGGCGTTTTCCTTTGGTTTTAATTCACTTAATAGTACGTGCAGCAGTACTTTTATTTCTTGCTGACCCCCCAGGCAATGAGTCTAATCCTACAATACGGCCACCACCCTAGGAAAGTTTTGGTCCTCTACAGACCTTCCAGGGACAAGAACAGTCATTAAGTACCTCTAAAGGGTGATCCTGAGTCTGCACCACAAGCCTTGGCAAACCTGCACTTTAGACTGTTTTCTAACAAGCTCAAATTCGGTAATGGTCCAACTGGGCTCCCAAAGGAACGCAAAACCGCACATTTCCACAGAAACTGCAACAGAGTCTGGAGACTATTCACCAGGCGACTGTAAAAGCACGTCATGCCTACAGTTCATGACCACTCATCAATTCACTATGGAGCTAAGCTTGCAGAGCAACACAGTCCCTGTTCTGCAACATTCTGCCTTCTCTCCTCCAACTAGTCATGACAACACCTCTCGTTTGTTCCTCAAATCCTTCAGCAGACATTTTTATTCTCTCCCCACCACATCTGCTCTGCACTTCTGTTTCCTATCTTGATTGGGCCAAGGCTTTCTGCCCAAGCTTTCCTCAAACCTCCGTTCTACAGTGCCTCAGGACTGGACACTGACATCCTTAAAATACCTCCTCCCTGCTTATCTTCAGCATGTTATCCATCCTTTCAAGGTTTCCCACTGGTTTCCTATTTTCTGACATAGAGTTTAAATCTCTCCTTCTCTACCCTTCACAACGATGTCACTAATTAATGAGTGTTTTCCTGTATCTGACCACAATGTTCCTTACCACTTCTGCCACAACAATTATGAACTCACTCATTTCTTGGTTTCCTACATATATTTCCCTGTTTTATCTACTGAATCCCCCCCACAAGCAACATTCACGCTCCTCAAACTAAACTGGAGATTATAAACTACCTCTACTCTAAATTCTAAACCATAACCCTAAATTTAAAATTACTGTGTAGATCAAAGAGCGGCTAAAATCATTTAACATTAGAAGAAAGTCAAAGCTAAAGTTTCAGCAAGCACAGAAAGTTCCTATTTTATACCATTCCAAATTAATAATCGTAAAGAACTTAATCACATAGACTTCTTCTTTCCCTTATGGCTGTTGGCACACCAGATCAGCGGAACCTGAGAGTCAGCACAACTTAAACTCCGAGCAGAGTCAACACTGGAAAACAGAACACGGATTTATGGCAAAAGACAAACAGTCTTTAATTATGCTGGCAAGTAGGATTCTCATTATTTTCCAATGAACACAGATAATGCAGTTAGGAAAGAAAACAAATGGAAGTAATAAATATCCAGAGGTTGTAAAAGCAGTAACTAGCAGTCAAAGGAGGGAAAAATACTGTCAAGTTCTAATGATCATTACGTGTTTCAACAAACATGACAGACAGCGAGACAAGCATGTCCACAGATACACACTATCCTTCAAATCCTCTAAAAGTTACCAAAATGAAGACACTGGATTCACAAGTAAGACTATGCTATGTAAACAGTTGCAAGGGAACAACTTTTCACTTCACAATACAAACTGCTTTGTGATTTTGAGTTTTGACAGTGCTTCTTTTAGCCGCTAGAAGTACAAATTTTGTTTGTTTGTCTGCGTTGTTGTCACCTTGTTCAGCTGAAACTATGAAACGCAGTGACCTCAAAATGGCACTGAACAAAAGCAAAACATATTCTTGAGTACTGCAACATGTATTAGTAGATATTCAGGCTTCAAGGTCTAGGATATTGAAGATATAGCAAGAACTTTGTAACACTCATTTTTGACAATTTTGACATTTTAATCAATTCATGAATCAAGCAAGAAGGGTTTAAATTTATTAACTATTTGAGTGACTCCTTTTCAGCAGGCAAAAGCACATTCCAAGAGCAAAACTATGGTTCTAAGAAAACTTGTAATTATTGGGGTTTTCCAATAGAAATTTTTTAAGGCTTTCAAAATTGTGAATTTGAGAAGCCCATACTCTATGAAAGTATTTAAAATACAGGAAGAAATAGTCTGAAAAATTAAAAAATCCGCTATCTTTTTATCTTCTATGTAAATATCTGACCTTTGAAAAGAATCTGAGAAGAAGTCAAAACACATTCATTACCTTTCAAAACATTTTCTTTGGATACCATGTCAGTCATCAGATACGAATTTTCCCAATGTTTTGCCTAGCTTTAAAATGAAAGAAGAGAGGGACCTCCAGTCCTGACCACATATCAGTATGTACTAACACAAAAGTTTAAGGCACTGCAGTTTATCCTCTGGAAGCACTTCCATTTGTGTGTGTACTTCAAAAAAAATGGAATCCTTACCAGAAGTTTATTTTCACCTTTCCAAGAGACATAAATCATTATGAAACGATGCGGGGGTGGTAAAAAGTCAAATAGAAAGCAACATTTATTTAAAATAGATTAAAATAAACCCAGTGAAAATAAATTCTCACATTTCAGAAAAGTATGTCTGCACATATTTTCATTGAAAATTTGCCACTATGTTTTCCACAGAGAATGATGTACACGTTTTAGTTAGAACATTTTAATATTCTTTTAATCTTGCGCTCAGATTTAAAAGATTTATAGAAGCAAGTAATTCAAATGTAAGCTCTAATGAAGTTAAATAGCTAAAACTTCCAACGAGTTTTAAGGTTTCCCCTAAGGCCATGAAGAACTTAAATTAAAAAAAGCTATTAAAATAGCTACAACCTGAGCTGAAAAACTTTCCTGGATCACGGAATTCCTGGACCCCTACACTAGCTCAACTCTAGGGCAATAAAGCAGTATATAATTAATAAGCATAAATTCAGACAGTGATAGGATGGTTCAAACTCACACAGAACTTGCACAAAGTTTTAAAGGAAATACATTGAAAAAACATGACAAAGACATGCCTTGACATGAAGAGACATGGCAAGGTAACCAGCTTTAATGGAAAAAACTCGCAGGATTCACAAACATGCCAGTATTTTCAGTCATGCACTAATTCTACCTGTAAATAATTCTTATGTGTTAGCAAAACAAATTTTAATACTAGTTTTAGAGTAGTTCTAGGGTGGGAGCAAGAAAGGAAATGCAGCTTCACTACTCCTTTGCAAGGTTTCATTTTGTTACATTGTGCTACACAGCTAATATACTGTCTTTTTATCTGAAGTTGGACCTAAAGTTTTACTATTGCTAAATTCCCCTGTCTTACCACAGTATAAATTTAAGGCAACATGACTGAAACTGGATGTGATGAGGTGAAAGATTGTACAGTAATGGCTCTAGGCTGCTGACTCTGTAGTTCATGACATGGAAAGGAAACCAAATTCAGATTATCAAGTTTTTTGCAACCCACAGCTGTGACCAAAAAACACTACTGTATCGGCGTACTCAAACGGATTCAAATACATGAATTTGAATTGGTACAGTGCAGAAAATCAATGAACTACAACCAACTGACTTTGGTATTTAATGAGGCTCTACACAGCTGCAATATAGATGGGGAAGAACTGTAGGAGTTACACACATCAGGTCTTCCATCACGCGACTTGAAGGATTTATTACAAAGACCTGCAACCATTGCCATCCAGTCTTCCTAGAAATACTCTAAAAAAAGATTCACTAGGCTATTTTGCCCTGACGTATTACAGTCATTAAGTAAGCACAGGACATCTTGGCGCACTGATACACCAAGATTTGGAAGTGCACATTAAACTGACACTTGAACAAGAAGTCATGGTCTTGCATCCTCTCCCACAACACTGCTTCCAGTCCCCGGCAGCAAATTTCACTGGCAGCTCAGCAGGACACAGGCTACATCCCGTGAAAGCAGTAACGTGGCATGGGCCCATTTGCCTTCGCACATCTTTCTAACAGTGTTATTACAATGCTGCCTCTGGACTGTGCAGTATTACTCACTGCGTTATTTTTTCAAAATCCTGAAAGGACCCATACTTTAAATATATAGAGAAACAACAATATCTCTAAAGCATCAGGAACATACAAGGATAGAACCAGAGTTTAACAGAGTCCAACAAACTTAAGAAATGCAACAGCACGGATCTGTGAAACTGTATATCATTACTACATTAGAAATTTTAAGTATCCTCTTCACGAAATAACCATTTCTTTGCTTTTTAAAACTTTTTTTTAAAAAAAAACCCCAAATCTATGGGTACAATTTCTTAAAAGTTCTAATGTGAAACTGCTGCCATTGTTGCCGAGATATTTTGTAATGGAAACTACAAGCTTGTGGTGGTATACCAGCATTTGATTAAAAGCCTTTGCGGTGCATGCGAGAAACCAGAATTAGTCTTAGGATGCTCAAACATACTGAAAAACCTACAGTTATTCTTTAGAGGTGATGTGAAATGATGTAACAACATTGACTGCCTCAGCACAGAGAAGATAAAAACTGCTTTTAATCCTGTAGCTAATCCTGGTTTTAAAGGAAGCTGTTATCCAAGCCCTCGAATATATGAATACATTTTTGTGGGTTTTTTTTGCTTGTTTGTTTTAATAAATAAATTGCTGCTTGTTAAAAAGACTGATGGTTATGCAGATTTAGTGCATTGCAAATTCATTAAACTCAGCTGCTGGCTGAAGTAAACATCTAATCTTCCTATGAGATGCTTGCTTACGCAAGCATAACTACTGAAAGACTCACTGCAATGAGTAATTTTCAGAGCAATGCATAAACATTTTCCAAACAAGCCTAACTATTCACATATATTATTCAAAAAAATCTAAATTGTACCACTACATACCAATTAAGCAAAAATTGTATTTCAATTAGTATGTCAGCACAGATGACATATATGTATACATGTATAAAATACGTGTATTTATATATACATGTATTTTTTAAACATACATATAATTTTATAAGACACCTGATTTATTAGTAAGGGATGAAAATTGGTCCATATATAATGTGCTAAATATATACTTGTTACAAATTCAATCTTGATTCACACCTATAACCTTAAAATGTTCTAATCTTTTTCTAACTGGTGCATAGAAAATGTTTCATCACTGCCTTATTAAGGGAAAAAACCCACAGACATCTATTAATAACACAGATATAAAAAACACACAAATTGGTTAATTTTCTTTCCGACATTACCTGATCGTGGCTTCAGGCCAAAAGGGATTGTGGTGTTTGTAGTAGGAGACATTGTCGGACTTTTATCCTTGTTCTGTGTAATTCAAGAACATATATCTATAGTAAGAGTAACATCCAGAATATCTTGGTACAACTGACTGTATAAAATGCAAAAGTTAACAATATTCCACAGCACAACTATTCCACCATAATCTGATGACAATATAGCCTCCCTTTTTTATTCCATCCTATTCCTTTGCTGGAAAAGATGAGTTTCTGACCAAAGACTGCAAGATATTCCCCCTAGCTATAAGCAAGCTCAATTATTTCTCAGTTTTCTCCCATGTAATCACTTAGTTCCATCAAACACCCATTTTTGTGGCATAATTTTTCTAGAAAACAAAGACAAGACACAATTTTTCCTTATATACATTTGTTTCTTTCACAGGAAGAAACCATTCTGCACGGTATTTCCCATGCAACACTGAATTTCTGCCTCAAAAGCAGAAAAGTGAAAGTTAAGCATCCATCTCAGAGCAGGATGCAAGATGCTCATACACACTGCAGTGTAGAGGGAGAAGCCCTGTTTCTGCACAGAAAATGTGAAGGGAAAAATATCCCATAAGGAGCTCCCTACTGTTTCCTTTTTTGACCTTCTGCTAAGATTCCCACTATGAAAGTGATAAATCAATAAATCAGAAAACTAACCAACAACATGACACAACTGTGCAAAAAGAAATTGCACTGAAATTAGTAAAAACTATTGTGGAACAAGGAAGAGTCAAATAAAGAAATGTAGCAGAAAGAACAAAATGTAACAAAATTAAGTATTTTATACTAAACTATATAACTCGGGAACAAGCTTATCAAAAAGTAGATTTTTATACCCTAGTAAATCCTTAAGTCGACAAGAATAAACCACAGGCCAACTAAACCACTAGCTAATACTGATGAGCTCAATCATAGTTTGTGTTAGTCAATTACATATTTCATTTACTATATGAACCATTCATATAAAACATATCAAAGACAAGCAAAAGGCACTATCATCTTACCTCATTGTGAGAGGTTTGCCCACTTGTATTCCAAACAATTAGATCATTCTGCATGTTTGGAAAGGAGGAAAAAAAAAAAAGAAAGAGACCATTTTAGCAACTATATTAGTGATACACCAAAACAGGGTATTTTACTCCTGATACTCAGACACACATTAATACATAATTCTTTTTTTCACGGAAACAATTCGTTTTCATGAATAATAAATACTTTTATTGCTAGTTGAACAACATATAAAAAACCTTGTGGAAATTATTCACCCAGATTTGTCATTAATTTTTTAGTTTCTATCCTAAATGATAACTGCATTTATAAGATCTTAACGTTTGTTGGCTCAAATGCAGTGTCCAATTTTGTCTCACAGATTTTGCAATTAAACTGTCACAGAAAGTTTAATATGCAAATACAGATTTTTAATATAGATTTGAAGAGAGAAGTATTCCGTAACCAGTTAATTTTATAATTGCAATATAACATAACTTGTTACCATTTCTGCTAGAGTTAAATTGGAAACATGTAAGTCATGTTAATAAATATGAAATACAACCATTAATTCTGTGTCAATCATAACTCTGTCAGCAGAAACATAGGTGGCACAAGTAAAAACAGATTAGAATTCAATTCAAAGTAATTTTCTTCAGGCCACTTTTTTTTAAAATCAATAAAAAACAAGTTGGGGAAAAAAAGACAGCACTTGGAACACTTGGTCCAAACAGTCACAGGGCTTTCCAAAGCAAGACGGGAATGAAGATTACACACCCAGTTCCACCTGGGGATTTGCAGGTCTAACCTCTCTCATAACATGCAGGTCACTAGGCAGATTTTTCAATTTATGCTAAATTGAATTAATTCAGTAACACAAGTAATAACACACACGCTTACTGTGCTACAGAATGTAGCCTGATTAAAAACTTGCTCTTGCAAAATGTATTTCCATTTAATGGAACATGCCGAGTGCTCTCACCCACATAACACAGGCCAGATCAGGCCCTCTGTTTAGGAAGATTTATTTCTTCTTTATAAAAGGCTCTTAAAAGTGAACCAGCAGCGTCCTCGTTAAATAGTTCATCAAAATACAGAGACCACAGACATTTTGACACTGAATTAGCCTTATCTGTTCATCTCAGAACAGTAGTAAGAACTGTTCCAACTGAAGTGTAGTAACCCCAAGGTACAACAATGTAACAAAAGAGATGAACCAACTCAATTTTTTTAAATTCGGTATTTTAAAGAAAAAACAAAGACAAAATTAAGACTAAGAAAGTCACAAGGATATCAAATGAATATTTGATGGTAATGATGATTATACATAATAGTATTTGAAAAGCATCAAGATAAACCAGATTCAATCTATGTGTGGATAAGACAGACCGTATTAAGGTACTACCAATATATACAGAACATTATGTAATTTTGTTCTCAGAATCTTGCGAAAACAGTCACAAAAATCCCTATACAAACAAGTTCTGAAGTAATTAACATATGCACCAAATATTTAAATTTAATTTTTTCACAGTTTTTCATTTCTGGATCATTGCAACATACACAAAACTTAAAATACTTTTGAAACTTTAAAACTATCACGTCAACCTGTATACAGATTAAAAATACTGCTGTTAACAAAGAAAACATAGCAGCTTATATAACTGCAAGAGTATTTGGGGTGACAGGAAGAGGAATTAGGTGTTTCATTTTATTGAAGATCTAACTTTGAAGAGATTTATTTTTTCCAGGGAAATGCAACTACTATAACATTTACTGGAAGAAAAGACTTTTATTAATTTCATTATATCTTTTTTTTTCCTGAGAGATAGCTAAACCCTCTACGATCTTTACACAGAAATTGACAGAATGCAACAATCCTTTCCAAATGTTTCCACATTTATTGCATCCAGACACCTCCATACCTGACTCAATGACCATTTTTCACCCTGTTCACAAGTTCTCACTTCAGGCTTTGCTTTCTCCATAATCAATTCCCTCCTCCTCTGAAATTCTAGCTCCTCTTCAGCATTTTCTCTCTGTAAGATTAAAAACTCTTTAGACTGTATATCACTGGAAATAGAACTATATCTTCTTTTACATAACATGACCTCAGAAGCATTTATTAGAAATGCTGTGATGAAAAGCTAACAAAGAAGCAAACAGATACCATATACTTGCAGTTCCAGTGCTAACAGGTAGAAAATGTAAATCTAAACAAAGTATGGCATAAAGAATATCCAGTTCACCAGTCAGAATACAGATCAAATAATAAGCAGAATATATCACACTGTAAAACTCCAAATCATAATTTACACTGTCTCTGTAACTATAGCAGCAGTGCTCTGGGAAAACACTAATTTCTAGTTTACAAACTATTTTGGGGTTAGCTTTAATAAATGTACTGTTTTCCTACACCAGCGCAGGGAGATATGGGGATGGGATGGTAAATAAGTACGCACAGCTGGGCTACGAACTGGCATACATGAAAGCTGCACACAGAGGGGGGAAAAAACTAACGTGAAAAAGTAACTGGTAAACAGAAAAATTTTATGTATACATTTGTAAAAAAATAAAAGCAATTCCATAAAAATGTTAAGGAAGAATTACTTTTGTCCTCCAGCTTGCTAAATTTTTCCCTTCCCTACTTGGTAGATTAATAATTGATGAAATTGTTGGCTCATTTCCTGTCTTTCCTCCGCAAATATTTTGTAATAATACACTCATTAACGTACCTGACCAAGGGAAGACATCTCCATCTGCATTGGGCTGCTATGTATAAAGATAAACAAATGCAAAGATGTAATTCATTGTGTAGAAACTTGAAAATGGTTAATCTAACAAATGCATTATTTTTATCTAAAAAAGGTAGATAAACACACTTTACTGTAGACTTCTGAAATTCTAAAGCTGTTGCTGGTTCCATGGGATAGAGATTCACATCACTGTTCTCTGAAATATCCATGCTTAATCTGCAAGGTTTGAAATAAAAACATTGCACTGGGGTATAGCTTTGGTAACCATTCTGTTCAGTAGTATTTAATTTCAAATAAATGGATATGTGAAATACTTTTATAGTCATGGTTTTAACCTGCTCAGTGTTATCTCTTAACAACTTTTGAAATGCTTCCTGATGCTTCACTGTCACCAATTCGGTCAAAACAATGTTAATGCCTTCATCTGCAAAACGTCACCCTGAGCAATGGCTTGTATCTAAACAAAAGGACCTGTTTACTACCAACGATCAAGCCATTATCTAGAAGACTGTGTATATTTTCATATCCAATCTCTTGCACCCTGTGTTCAAATAGAAGCCGCGGCCCTGGTTAGATATTCAGGTTTAATTTACAGTGGATGAAAATAAAGCAGCGCAACAATTAATTCAGAACAGACCATGATCCAAAAGAAAGCAGCGAGTATAGGAAAGGGAATATAGGAATCCAAAGCAAACATCTGAAAATACTGAAAAAGGTTGAGTCCGAAATCTTTTTCCTTTCTACAACTGAAAGGCTGCTTATGTGCAACATAGAGTATGCAGATTTGAAACTCTGCCGAACGGTAGGACAACACTAACCGGACAAGCATTTTACAAGTTTAACAGTCACATCCATTAGCGAACATAGCTCCAACTGATGTGCTCTGCAGCGAACTCTAGTCTGTGCATGCTCACCACGTCAGCATCACCTACTGGTGCAGCCCCTACGGTGGTCTCTAACTCCTAAATGGCCTTCGGCGTCAGATAAGGATAATTCTGGCCAGGGTTAGTTATTTCAACTAGGTTACCCTGACTAGCTGACTAGACTTATACTGATGTACAAAGGAAATCTCTTTGGGGAAAGTTACAATTTTTGCATACCTCTAGGTTTAAGTTAAAAGCACACGAAAGCTTTTGTGCATCTTAAACTAAGAAGCAATGGAAGCATTTAAATTCCTTTGTGGATCTGGATAAAGACACAAAAACTATTCAGTATGGAAACCAAGATTTTCCTCACACTGCTTTATATAATGCAAGCATATAACAAACTGCCACGTAATCCAGTAATTATAAAAGAAATTACAAGGAACCCGTAGCCCAGAGGATTGGAAGCCTACAGGATCATTTGGCAAGTATTAGGCATCCAGGTGTACCTTGCTGGGTAAGTCTGGATGTTAACATAGGGGAGACATACATTGAAAAGCCTACATAGCGCTCCATAAATTAAAAATAAATACTTGTAGATTAAAGTTAAAAACAGAAAGTGCAGCCACAAAAAAACCCAAGCCCACTATATAAAAAACCCAGTAGAAAAATACAGATATACATACAAAAATACAAGATATAATTAACCATTTTTTAAAGCCACATTTCAAATTTACTATAGCGTTACTAATGAAAGCACATCTGAATATGCGTGGAGAAACAGATTAACTTTCTGTATTCTATTGCCCTTTTTAATTTAACACGAAAAACTAAATATGTAGCAAATATTAGGGCAATATTTGTCAAAACCAAAAATGACAGAATTTTTAAGGCTAACAATTGAAATATTATTTTTTTTAATGTCACTTTTCTCCCCAAACACGACTTTTTCCTTTTGTAATTGCGACTCTTCTCCCACAAACTAATAAGACCTATATGAGGTACAGAAGTAGTGGTATCTCACACAAACTACAGGAACTAAAAAGCTTTCCTAATTTGTATGACTTTTTATTAAGCAAAAATAATTGTGATTCAAGTATTTAGTACATAATTCAAGTATTCTCTATAGGATACAAAACTAAGCCAGATAATTGTCTCTAGAAACAGTAACAGGAGTGCATTTCTGTCCTAAAAAGTAGGAAGGTCTGCTAGGTGAAAAAGCGGTATGAAAACAGGCATTTAAACTAAAGAACAGTGTAGCCGCAAGAACAAACGGCCAAGGGAGGAATAAGAAAGAAGGATACTTTAGGTTAGAAGTAGACAGAAGCGACAAGGAGGTTTCTAGCCTTCAGACAAATAAAGCTCTAAACCAGGTATCTCATAGAAGTAACGAAGAAAAATGAGATATTTTGTTTTGAAATGAACTTAATTTCTGAAGGTGGTTACATAAAGAAAAGCAATAGCAAGCATCTGGACAGAAGTACCTACACCACTCTTGTCAGACCTTTTCAGTAGGACAAGCGTTTATTTTCTTTTAAATACTTATTCCTTTGTTTATTCACAGATCCAGTGTCATTCCACCTGACTTTAGCCACTTAAAATAGGCACCTAAATTATAAAACTTTGCCTTCAGGGGAAATCTAAAGAACTTTCTCTAGCTGCCTCTTCCTCCTTCTCCTTTTGATGTCAGAGGGAGGCTACAGAAACTCCGCCACTAATTCAGGCACCTCTTTATGCGCTCCATTTAGGTGGGATGAAGCTGGGCCAGAAGACCTTCTCTAATCCCCACAAAATACACCAAGCATGAATAAGTAGACGAGAGCTTGTAGTACCTAGAAGAAATGTGACTATCCTAGTAAAACTTCAGAAAAACACAGTAGTGTACACAAGATGAATGGTTAAGAGGTGTCTCCACCTCTAAATTTAGGTTCCTTTTATACCTGAAATCCCTCTTAATTTACTGGGAATACTGTCTATATACTCAGAGAGAGAATGCACATTTCCTTCTTAACTAAGTGCCTCCTGAAAAACATTAGGATGCTAAAAAAAGTACTTCAAAGCTCCAGGGAAATTTTAATTATCAATTAAAAAAGAATTCTAAAGTCACTCACAAGAATTTTAAATACATTATATTAACACATCAGCTATTGTAATCATACCTGTTGGGATCCTGTAATAAATCTACTGCTTCTCTTAGTTGTTCTATCATTGCTATATCAAGAGTTTGTTCTTCTGTTAAATTTATTCTATAACAGAAAACAAAAGCATTCAAAAAAAATGGTACAACAGTAATTATCAAGGGTAGTCTGAATTTCCATTTGTGAGCTGCATCTTCCAGCTGTCACGCAAACACTATAGAAACACTATAGCCTCTGAGCACACCAGTATGTGCTGAATTTATCAAAAGTTTCTTTCGAAAAAATTCTACACCACTTTGTCCTTAACAAAGCCCCCCAACCTAATCCATACATAAACAAATGTGATGAACTAAAAGCTTTAGCATTCAGTTAAACTGACTGACTTCTAAATTGAAAATTCACTTACCAATATTTGACTCTTACTAACTGCACTCATCACACGCATTGTTTTAACACAAGTACTAAATACAACGATTCTTTTAATGGACCAGCATGCTTTCTTTTGCTTTTCAAGATTAGCAATTCTTTCGAGGTTTAGAAACACAATCAGCCAATAATTCTGCCAATAAGGTTCTTTCAGAAAGTACTTATTCTTCCCTTCCTTCAATTTTTGGTTTTAAATCATATTGGACTCCACTGTTCTGTTTAGTGACAACTTCACAGCACACTGTCATGCTAAATGCCCTTTTCTTATGCACTCTCCTCAGCAACTGATGCGCACTTGTTCTGTTCTTGAATTAATGTCTATGAACTAATGATTGCTTCAGGGTTAAAATTATGACAAAAGAAGAAGAAAAAAGACTGAGGTATTTTTTCCAATTAAATTACTTTTTTAAAAACGCACATTAAAATTAGATCTTACAAGTTTTGATAAAATCCCCTTTTACCAGTGCCATCAACAGACTAGATACCAAAATACCTAGTTAAAAAGCTTGCATTCTACATAGGTAAAAATATTGCAGCAATATTGGTGCATACCAATTAGTTGTAATATAACATCCATTCCATTCAGCAATGATATAAAACATTGAGCACACATAAACTGCAAGGCTGTGCTTCTGTCATGCCTCCAAATCTACAAAATTATTAACTGATACAGAAATGCCAGTTCTGGTCAATCTAATGAAATGACACAGCTAATTACTTACAGATACATAAATATACTTACATTTCGTCTGTTTGCCATTGCGTGTCCTCTTCTATTCTCAATAATTCATCACACTCAGCTGCTCTGCTCTATAAGCAGACAAAGTGATATTGAGAACTGAACTTTGTAATTAAGTAGGCAGATAAATTTTGCTTTCAGACTTAGCGCTGACCTAATTTATGTAACAGTTTAAGGTGGCTAGTTGAAGCAATCCAACCCTGCTCCACTCCTCACTCTACCCTCTTTTAAGGTACCAATTACAAGATCTTCTAGTCACTATGCAGATTTTATTGAGGTCAACAGCCCTTACCCTCCTTTAGCTGAAAAAAAAAAAAAAAAAAAAAAAAAAAAAAAAAAAAAAAAAAAANNNAAAAAAAAAAAAAAAAAAAAAAAAAAAAGTCAAGCAGCATGAGAATTCTTTATTCTATGTCCCAGATTTCATTTGTGCCTTTCTGGTATATGCGAACAAAGCTTCCATTAAGCACGACCCTAACTCTCCTCCTCTTGCTCTCCTCCTGCAGCCATATTTGTTTACAGAGCAAGGAAATTCCAAATATAACAGTAGCAATTACGTACTTCACCCATAATTATTAACAGGATTCTCATGTGACCATTTTAATATTCATGAATACTTTTAAAAAAAACAAACAAACAAACCCCAAAAACAACAAATCAGAACAAAAACTGCACGGAACAATTCATATCAGTCAGCCAGTTATTTTGGGTTCAAAGCAGGCATAAATTAGAGCCCCCACTGTCCTACCTATAACTATGAAGTGCTACTTACTAGAAAACATGACTCTCACGCTTCATTTGTTGATTTGCAATTTTCTTTTCTCTTCTTTTTTATCTCAGATAGGCAGGAATGCTGAAGTAGTTCAGCAGCCAGTAAAGACAGAAGCTCTCTGAATGGATGTACATTTATACCAGTAGAAAATGACCAGCAGAAAACAGAGAGTCTTATCCTCTTTTGTGTCATGTTTGGCACATCAGCCGCATCACCCCATACCAATAAACACTATCCAGTTCCACTAGATGTGTCACTGAAGAGCACACAAGCTTCTCTAACAATCCCAAAATTAGAATAAAGCCATTCTTTTTTCTTTTTCTTCTCCTCACAGAAATGAAGTGTGCGATTTCTCCCGTAAGAAGGACATATATTGTAAGATGGCAGAAACACAGCACTTATTCTAGAAGGTGATCCTCAGTGTCTGGGCATAATTATATAGACAAGATAAATAAAGCCATATAAATTAGGACTAATATTTGGAAAAAAAAATAAATCACAAAATGCTCCAAGCGTAAACACTTCTTTTGCACTGCAAATTATACTGATTTTATGTATGGTTTGGTTAACCAGCATTGCAATTTTAGAAGACCCTCACTGTCCCAAAAGGCATTCCAGTACACAACTAAATATAAACCAAAGAACACAACAGACTCAGAAATCTGCACTGAATTCAAAATACTCAGAATAAAATACACGTACTACCTGTTCAAGTCACCAACCCGCCGATCTCAACTGCCATTAAAAATACTACTAATAATAACTTTTTAACTACCTAAAAAAAAAATTCCCTCAATCTTTTTTTAGTATAAGTCACAAAAGGACAAGCTAATAGAAGATAACCTGTAGTGTCCTAAACATCCAGCAACTATAAATAACTCTTCCTAATGATCAACACTATTGAATTCACATTTGTATTTGTAAATAACAAAAAAATAACAAGCAACGTGTATTTACTATGTAAATAGAGTTTTCTGATAAATACATGTCTTCAGTAACTATGAAAAGCAAAAGTTTCTTGTTTGTTTTTCTCATTGTTTTTAAATGCTAGTCTTCCGTGGCTGCCACCTCAGAGACTCAGCAGCTAGCAGATCTGCAAGAGTGGCTGCTAGAAATTACAAAAAGGTTGCTCAAATAAAGAGATCTTTTGCAGAACCAGAAGTCTGTTTCCAAAAATCTGAAAGGCCACATCCTTTCTCTTTCCGCTATTACTTCCCAGCACACTTTTTCTATTAAGGGATGGAAGATGGAAGTGATAAAATGCCTCTTCGCATCCCTTAAGAATCTCCACAGAAGGAGAAAATTAGTCTAAAAATATCCATACTAGATACACACAATTATTCAAATTCACTTTCCTATCACCTAAAGCAACTGAAAAAGTTCGTAACAGTCATGTATACTCCTAATATGCATCATGAAAGGAAGTTGCCAAACCTTGTAAGAGATAGCTTCCTAGAATAATAATTTTATTTTAGATTTGATATAATGTCTTTATAGATCTCTCAATTTCTACTGTAATTTTAAAACATTGAAGAAAATATATTTTAATACCATAACATTATTTCATAAGTAGCCATTACAGCTAACACAAAGTCTTCTTGCATTTTACTACTGTAACAAATGCAAAAATTGCTAAATTCAAAATACAAAGCAAATCTTATAGAACATACTTTGCCATTTTTTTTTTAAAGCCTTGAACATAGATAAAGGATAACTCTTGTATATACTAGAAAGAGAGTTATGGGTAAATTGACCTCCTAGATTAATTACAACCACTTTAAACCAACCTGCTTAATTTTGCCTTCTGTATCTTTTATGACAATGAGTATTAATTACAGTCTCTTATTCATTAAAATGTCTGAAGTTCATCATTCCTGTTTGATCTACACTTACGAAAATAGTGAAAGTATTTCCCCCCACTTAAAATCATCACAACTTGCCTTAATGTAACTCATAAATTCAGTAGTAAGAGTATTGGATTCATCAAACTCGTTTCCTGTTTCTCTTGACTTATCATTGACAATCAAGTGAGAAGATCCCTGATGGAATTCCACTAATAACAATAAAAAAAATAGAAGAATTTTGTTACTCAACATAATTGAAGTGTCTTAAATTATAGAGCTCAAAACCAAACAAAGTTTAAATTCGAAGCATATTAAAAACTTCAAGCTAAGACTTTTGCATTTTAATGAGTGATGCCAATTCATTTCAAAGTTGTAATCAATCAATAACCTGAGCTCATACAGTTGTAGATCAGAAGCACCACAGAAGGCACTCATGGAGTTGGTTTTGAACTACACCGAGTTTGTCTTGCCAGCACCGGCACAAGAGCACAGCTGGACAGCTGCAGAGTATTTTAAGACGTTCAGATGTCTCAGTCAGTGACTTGCAGTTTAATGTAACTTCGGAGTTGCTGTGCCGTTACAAACACTCAAACTCTTCGCAGAACTCAAAGAAAATAATTCAGAGCCTTCAGAGCCTATGTCAACCTCTGACTCACATATATTGCTTCCAGGGGTATGAAGCAATAGTAATTTTCTCCTCTGTTTAAAGTGGTCTCATCCTCAACATAACCTCTCTACTGTACTAATAAACAATGTAGGATTTAATGCTTTTACTATCTCATTTTGTATTCTACTAAATTCTGATGACTATTCTCAACTGAAGTTCATTTAATCTAGTATGTAACACTGGAGAAAGGCTCATCATCTCCTGTTTATGTGGTTTCTGCATGCAACTCACCGAAAACTTCATCTTGCCATTTATTGTGTTAGTATGTGCAGACCTCGGAGAAACATTGTTTAACGGTATGCAGATGAAATTTAGAAAAAATATGTTACTTAATAAAATTTAGATAAAATTACACTTTATCTCAAAATCTGAAGAGATTTACTCCTTTCCACAGTTAATTCTGACTTTGATTAATAAAGCTTTATATACACATTACGGCCAACTACAGAAATGGACTCTGCTGTGTATATTACTAACTCAGAATCTGATTTAGCATACACCAATTCTCACTTTTCTTCCCCCAGTCAGGACCAGAACTCTTGAGACAAGGTGGAACAAGTTCATCGGAATTGCTACAGAAAATGACTAAAGGACCTCAATTCAGTATAGTTAAAAATGTTCTAAGTAGCACACTTTTTTTTTTTCCTTTTTTACATGACTGCATGTGCATGCTCAAAGCCTTTTGAGTACACAGGCAGGCATTTATTACAAAAAAATTAAAACGCATAGGGTAGTGAAAATATCTGTTGTTCAGCTAGAATATAAGCAAGAAAAATCAATTTAATAAGGCATTTACCCAATGCAAAATTAAACACTGAACATTCCAAGGAAAAACAGCAGTAAATAAAATATATCTAATTTAAAGATGTTTATAGACGCCTGAAAAACTGATGCTTGCTGGGCCATGATTTTTGCAAACTGAATTTAGTCTTATACATAGAATTATCAACAGAGTATCCCTGTATTTAGCTTCCACTTTTTTTACATTCCAACCTTTTCTTGAGTTAGCATGGTGACCTGAATCTTCTTTTACAACCTGATCTTCTTCCACGATGTCCGACATTGGAACATTAAAGCTGACAGTGTCTTCATCAGAGGGCTACGAAGAAATAAGAGAAACGCTGGTTTCAGCTTAAACCAAGACTGATAAAAACGTACATACTAAGAAGAGTGCTCACTAAAGATAGGGAAACTAATATAGGAGAGGTTAACAGAGCATCTAACACGACTAAATCCTGTTGTAGGAAGCTGTAGTCATGCTGAATGCGTCCTCGTAGCAGGCTTGCCAAGCAGCGCAATTCATCCGTCCTCTTTTCCTGTCTTCCTCACTGCACTAGTCCTCTCCCTACAGTGCAACGGTGTCACTGCACTTTTATCTACAAGCTTATCCTGTCTGTGACTTTATTATAGACAGTGGCTACCCAAAGAAGCGCTGACACGTTAGACTTCATTTCTGTGCCATGCCACTACGGCTCTGCTGTTCTGCAGGACGGGCAGTGACCTCGTCAGAGTGGGACCTGCTCACATTCTCTTCTCAGGTGAACGACAGCAAAAACACACTTTGCAGAAGAGGGCAAGTTTTTATTCTTGCTCTCCTCACATACAGAGCTTACCATTACAATAGTCTCTCGGAGCTTTGCAAATGTATTTCCCAACAAACTCACTGGCGTTGCTCACTCTTTAGATGCTCTGTGTTTCTGTAACTCGCTACTCTGTACACACATAGTCCATACATGTGTTCTGAAATTACAACTGCTATAGTACATAAACAGTAGTTTGTTCCATATCCTTTAAGAATATATATTTCTAAGGAAATACTAATTCCCTCTTTATCAGTTCAGTCCATTGTAACACATGATCTGCAATGGAATGGGACACTGTTACATAAAACCAGTTATTCAGTTCCACAGTTGCTAGCTTCTAGTAGAACTATGCCATTCTTGCTGCCTTTATATGTTCATATTCCATGCAGAAAATACATTTTTTTTAATATTCTGAAGCTAAGGTTTGTGATAAGGGGTGGGGCAAATAGCTTTGCTCTTAAAAAACTGTATCAAAGATACATGTGGTTATTCCTATTTGCCAAGAATACCCTGGCCTTAACACATTTTGTAAATGTGGAACACCATAAATGTTGTTCTTTTTGAATAACCACATATTATTAACTCTATGAATTCACTGGCTGTATTCTTCTGCTTAAGGAGAAAAAATTCAAAGGACGTTCAAGGACTTGATAAAGCCTTATAAAAAATGATGAAGCTTTACAATGAAGTAAACTAACATTGCAGTACTGTTCTATTTGTCAATTTTTAAAATAAACTTTAAATTTAAAAATAAATTTTATTTTAAAATGAAACAAACCAGTATCTCAAACAGAAAATAAGCAAACCACACTCCAAGTATTCTAAGCACAAAAGTCACTAGTTCATTTAGACCTGAAACAAAACCACCAGACAGACATGCACTGTATAAATTCATTTAGACAACTGATGTTACAGTGAAGTTCCTTCTCTTTCTTTCAGGCTGTATCTCATGTGACGTATTTAAGAACTAAATTTAGTTATTCTAGATCAAAGATTCATGTTTTGTCACTTTCACAACTATCATTTGAAAATATTACAGTAAAATGTTTTTATATGCATTATTACAAGTTCTGAATACTAAAACAGGCAAGGTTTTTTTTCCTCAGCAGAGTAACACATACAGCTTTTAGAAAAATATTTTGGAGCATTGGTGTAAAAAAAGCCATAGGTCATTCAATTTGGAACCAGAAAATCATTCCTTTAACAGGCTACGTCTCACTTTCAGGGCCTACAGAATTCCGCAACTGATTTTTCAGGTGCTTCCTGCCAGTATATTATGAAACAGAAACAATCCAAAGTAGCTTGCAATAATACAAAAGTATTGCTCCTTCATAGGTGAGATACTGTACCTCACTTCCTTTGTCCACAGTTTTATTTTTATTCAGCTATCAAGAGAAGACAACTGGTGCTAAAGTGTCACTCATGGGTAATGAAGCAGGGACGCCATCTGGATCTTAACGAGTACCCTGTTCTAACGAATTTTAACTAAGGAAAAAATAAGGCCAAAGGGAGGTGGAAAATGAATGAAAATGCGGCAGTGTTCCTAAAAGATGAAGCACGAGTCCACTACCTTACAGCAGAATTTGCCTTCAAGTTGCCACAATCAATTTTACAGCAACACTGCAAGATATCTTTCACTTGAAGTGCCCAAGATGACTATGGCTCCGAAGAACTGACCCTGTAATGGCCCCACCAACAAACCAGACAGAAATACGTAAACTGTTCATTTCATCAAGTATTCCCTCCTATGTGTACGGACCCAAAGCTCATTAGCAAGCTTGCTAAAAAATACCTTAGTATTCAAACAAGTGATGCATTTAAGTTACCATTTTCCAGTTACACAAATGCAAAATGACCTTGTAGTATTTTCTGTAAAAGAGCTGAAACTCAACAGCCACCAGCCTTCAGACTAAACTGTCGTTTGTTTTATATGTCTGGTTTATTCACAAAAACCCTCCAAAAATGTGTTTTAATGATCACTTTATGACTGCTCATTTAATGTTTATCTAATGTTTGGCATGTAGATTTCCGATTGTAATTAACAATGTACATGAATCTGTATTTGCAACATGATAGTATTTCTTGCACAATTCTTGTGTGTAACACAAATATTAAAGGTTGCCACAGAAGGAAAAGTGAGTGGTGAATTTACTACGAAACATATTTGGGATTACTGAACTCAGTATCTATTTTTTCCTTAATAGTACAGCAGTAGTCAGGAGGGGATGGAATGAGTAAATATAAAAGACTCTGTGCTCATAAAAATGTACTGATTCACTGTTGGTTATCCTTAAGACAATTTTTTTGCAGCATTCCGATTGCTACTTTTTGATTACAGGAAAGATGATCTATTTTCTAAAGGTATTATTTATAGCTAAAGAGGAAATTCCAGAGTAACAGTTTCATTAACAAGCTAACTCAGCCTCAGGAAGTGTAAGAATGGCAAAACAGTTTGCAAGCCTCTCTGAAAGGACTGCATGCTCTAACAACTAGAGAGAAACTATTAGAAGTCTGGCTAGAAATCATGATAAGTCTGCTTCATTTACATCTAGCAAGAAGCTTGCCCAAATACTTGGAAACCCTTGCCAATTTTCTTAAGTGCTTTTGTATTTGTATTTAAAAGACCAGTCAGTGAGTAAGTGGATTCATTTTCAATGTAAAAACTACAAATTGAGTACCTAAACTTGATTCTTTATACATTTGTTTCAAAAGCAACAGAATCTCTTTTCCTCAAAGGAGGAGAGAAACACTAAAGAATCAGAGTACAATTATTTTAAGTGGCAAGAAGCCCATTCTTTTATTGTGACCTGAGTATTTCCCATTAGATCTGACCTCAAACTAGATTACTTGTGCATTTCAGAAAGATCACTGCTGAATTATCTTGCAAATTATTTACTTATTCATCATTATTTATTCAGTTCAACTCCCAACTAGATTTAGTGCCCTGTTTTGCTGAGCACTGCCTCAGAAAAAAGGTCTAGGAAAGTCAGCTATAACTGCTTAGGACAACACTAGTCTCAGAAAGCCATGCTTTCTCTTCGCTCAGTCAGACAAAAAAGTTCTGAAAAAAATTGTGAAGGCGGCTTATTTCCAGCACTGCGTAACTGCCAGAGCATGTAAACGCATTAAGATCTGCAAAGTTTCTGAAGTTCCTACACTACAGCAAACTGCCATGACCACGACATCACAGAACATAAAGGAACTGGGTACACCAAACCCCCTGTTAATTCCCACTAGGAAAGAGTCTTCAGCCAGAGAGAAAACACATGAGAAGCCATTAAGCTGCCAGAACATTTACGTCATTGGAACCAGCAGGTATGGATTCTGGTTTGGTCCTCATTCTCTATTCTATGTAAACCATAGTGACTTTTTACTACTGGTAGGTTGTTCGCCATTTGTAAGCACGTATCTCACTTCCCTCTCCAGAAAGCGCACAGACAGAAAAAAAAACCCACCCAAACCAGAAACCCCAGTCTCCTTTTATCTTTGTTTTAGGCATTTCTTAGCAAGAATTTCATACCAAGCATTATTTTTTGTACAGTTTTGGTAGCTAAAAATGTATTCACATTGTTACCCAACTTAAAATATCGTCAAAATATAGGTCCTGAGGGAAAGGGAGTGGAACACACAATTCGGGCAACTTACCTCTGTAGCTGACAAACGTTTATCTCCATTATCACTACCAACACCTGAATCTGAGTCCTTTTTATTTGGGTAGATGTCATCAATGCTAGATGTGAATAAAAATAGTAATTAAAAAACGGCAAACAGTGGGAAACAATCATAGCATTTACCATTAGAATTCTGTCCTGGTTTCACTTAAATCAAAGCAAAATTCCAACCAGTCTTAATGGCGGAGAGCGAAATGGCACAGTATGGTTAAAAACTATACATTTGAAGTCTGTTGATAGTAAAATACATCATATGGAATGGCTGGTTAGTCTAATGATTAACGAAAACAGAAATAATCAGCTATAAAGCTTGCTTTTGCCTATACACTAGGTTAAAACACTTATTTACCAGCTAAGTAGCACGAGTCCGACTGAAGTCATTTATCCATGAGATAAGCAACTAAACTACTTGAACTCAAACTGGAATCAACTGATTTAATTGTAACCATTGATGCATTAAAAATGAACTGACATTTCCCTGCGGCTTGAAGTAATTATTAACACAGAAACCTCCTTTTGGTGCTTTAAATAGACTTTGAAATTTAGGCTTTTAAGAAAACTATTATAATAATGGCAACTACTCTCTCTCCTGGATTCATTACCTAGTATGACCTCTACTTTTTTTTAAAGTAGACTATTAGATGCAATACACTCATCAACCTAACTTTTTTTTTAAAAAAATATATGCCTTATTATCCTCTCATTTGCAATTCTGAAAGCTGTAATCCTGAATCCAGATTGACACAGCAATTTAAAAAAGAACTTTATCAGTCTTCACATAGAATCATAGAATCATAGAATGGTTAGAGTTGGAAGGGACCTTAAAGATCATCAAGTTCCAACCCCCCTGCCATGGGCAGGGACACCTCTCACTACAGCAGGTTGCTCAAAGCCCCATCCAGCCTGGCCTTAAACACTTCCAGGGATGGCGCCTCCACAACTTCCCTGGGTAACCTGTTCCAGTGCCTCACCACCCTCACAGTAAAGAACTTCTTCCTAATATCTAATCTAAATCTCCCCTCTTCCAATTTAAAACCATTACCCCTTGTCCTATCACTAGACTTCCTGACAAAGAGTCCCTCTCCAGCTCTCCTGTAGGCTCCCTTCAGATACTGAAAGGCTGCTCTCAGGTCTCCCCGGAGCCTTCTCTTCTCCAGGCTGAACAGCCCCAGCTCTCTCAGCCTGTCCTCATAGGAGAGGTGCTCCATCCCTCTAATCATCTTAGTGGCCCTTCGCTGGACCTGTTCCAACAGTTCCATGTCCTTTCTATGTTGAGGACTCCAGAGCTGGACACAATACTCCAGGTGGGGTCTCACAAGCGCAGAGTAGAGGGGGAGAAATAAATGAATAAGGTATCTGATTAACCCTAATATTAAATTACCTCCTATCATTAAACACTATGGATTTTGTGTAGAAAATGCTAACCAGGTTGTATTTTTTCTTGAGAAGTGTGAAGTTATTCTCTAAAATAAAAGTTTGGTAATTATTATGTAATAGAGCATTAGGCTGTTAGTTACTAACTGGTACCTACTCTGTACTATCCCCTTACCCTAACCTGTATAACCAAAATGTCATACAGGACATGACATTCCTGTCAGTTTTCTTGTATACTAAAAGAACAAAACAAAAAATAAGCAGGTGTTTCCCAAATGCAAAACTCGCTCTTCATACTGGATTCTTCCCACTTCTAGCATTTATCTGACAGAAATCCACAAAGGTGTCTCCAAACATACATGTAAGAAAACAATTTCCTTGAAACCTTATCTAGGTGACTGACAGGGAGATTCTGTAACAGTTCTTCCCTCCCTGAGTGTTAGCAGCATCATCTCTATTTTTATTTGCATCAACATTTTGTTTTTATTGAGTACTTCTCTCCAAAAATAAGGCATTATCATATTTTCTCTGATTGGTTATATTATGCTTTCCATGGTAGCAAAGAAAGAGCTGGCTAAAAAACTTGTTTCCTGCTGTAGGCAGACCTGCTCTGGCAGGGGGGTTGGACCAGATGATCTCTAGAGGTGCCTTCCAACTCTTAACATTCTGTGATTCTGTGAATTAGCTATGGAGATTCTTCTAAAAAGAAGCAACTTCACATCTAGTTCCTGACTTTAAGCCACTATATAAATGACATTTCCCAGATGTCTGAGGTAAGACATTAAAGAATTTGTCTTTCATTTTGCTAACAAATTAGCACATTTCACTTTAAAAGGGTCTCAATATTCATGCAGTTCTCCTTGCTGGATGGATAAGCCTCTGGATGAATAAAAAAAGCTTAAAAGAATTACGTGATGAATGTGTAACAACATATAAATCACACACAGCACAAGAAAATGAAACTTATTTAAAGTGTTAATGGATTTACAAGAAAGTTCCAATACTTGTTGGAACAAGTGCATCCAACACTGATGCTACCACCCCAATTATTTCCAATGTTTTCCAGTAATCTTATTAGTAATCTACTAGTAAGAGGTTAGATTTAAACCCAGGCTCACTTCTAAGCTCTTTCCTAATGTGTTGCTAACTTTAATCAGAACTAATTGTTAAAAATATTTTGTTCTAAACTCTTACAGGGATTCTACTACAGTAAAATATATTACAGCAAAACAAATCTCTGTTAAAAAAAGTACTCTGTAAATAGCATCTAAACAAATGGAACTCTGGAAGCTCAAGATGTGAATATACTTATTTCACTTTGTTCGTGTTACATACAGAAAACTAAGTGAGATTTTTATACAAACCTCTCTTCCACAGGTTGTGGCAAATGCTGTTGTTCTATGGCATTAAGATACAGTGAGTCTGCTGTTTTAATCTGACAGGCCTGTACAGTCAGATATTTGAATATATGCACCTTACCCTTTGTACAAATCTGTTAGACAAAAAAAATCAAAAAAGGTTAGGTTTATAACTAGAATGAAATAAGTAATTTATTCCAAATGTCATAAAACTCCCTGAAAACCAACTGATAGCATCACAATAAATATCACATAAAAGAAAATGGCTTTTATTCATTTTTTTAAATTACAAAGAACTACTTCAATTACCCAGTTATTTGTGTATACTACTGCAAATATCCTCAGAGAGAAAGACAGAAAAGAAAGTATTCTACTTAAAAATACTGAAATGAGCTTTTCACTCAAAAAGAATTATGATAAAATATACTGTATGGCCTATTACTATGCATAAATTGAATAATTATCTTCCAAAATTAGTCAATAATGAGATTTAATTCATTAGCATATCCTTTGTATTCACATTGTTTTTACTAGTATCCAAGCATCTTTATGATGCATTTCACTTGCATTTTAGATTTTTTTTTCTTTAAGTGCACGCTTCTAGCTCAAGTGCTTGCTGAAACTTGCTCTGTATTTTCGAGTGTAATAAGAACATCACCATTGGTTATGAAAAGCATTTCTCCGATGTAATAAAATCTCTCAAGTATTTCAACAGCTATTGTTCTAGAGTAATTGTAGCTTTCAGAGATGTAGTTTGAACCTACTGTCCAGTAAGTCAACAACAACAACAAAGTTGTCCTTAAGCAGCAAGCACAGGTTCCATTCATTTATTATCATTTCTCAGCATGTCCTACAGTTCAGGAGTTTGATTTCTTTGTGCATCACAATCTATAAACTTACACTATAAAGTATAATAAATTTCACATGGATTACATTCTAGACCATCTCTATATTTTTTAAGGTAATAGTAAATCACTGTAGAACCTTCTAGACCTGGGCTCTTATTAACAGAGAGAAAATTTATCCATGAAGTTCCT
Source organism: Chionis minor (assembly GCA_013398295.1). NCBI lineage: Eukaryota > Metazoa > Chordata > Aves > Charadriiformes > Chionidae > Chionis > Chionis minor. Next base: position 631,649 of record VZSF01000772.1, on the reverse strand, counting down.
TGATTCTCTTTTTCAAAATTATATACATATTCCAACATTAAGTTTCCTATGTAGATAGGAGTGACAAACAAGCAGCTAACAGAAGAGAAATCTTCTAGACTCATGTTGGTTCAAGTGGTGCACAGACTCATGCACAGAACATAAAATATTGTCTATGTCTTATTTATATATCAACAACGAATGTCTGTGATGACTGAAGTTCAGAAGCCTGCAATTGTAGAAGGTGACATTTTATAGGCTATAATTTGTTATCATCCACCCAATATTAAGGCAAAATTTAAATTATAGATGTTACTTACTTGTGCTGGTGGAGACTGCAAAGGATTATTCTCAAGCAGTAACACTTGTAACTGCACCATCTTTCTAAAACAAATTGGAATCATAAGCACTTTATTGCAGGAAAAGTCGAACTTTACCAAGGGAAGTTGTACTAGTTCTAAAAGCAACAAAAAAAAAAAAAAAGAGGTGTTATATCTGTATTCATTTTTGCTATAAAATAGTAAAGTATTTCTGAATAAACCTTCTATTGCATTCAGGAAAAATATAAACTCAGGCAGGAATACAATCAACATTTACTCCATTCTATAGTGGGAAATGAACAGAGTATTACTGTTATACAAGAGACAATACATTTTAAAATAAACACTTCGATATTTTTTTTCTGAAACTCAGCTGACAGTTCCCATACTGCATTCACAGGAAAGTATTTGTGCAACTCAAAAGATGCCTAGAATCTTAAAGATAATTCATTTAAAAAAACCTCACACTGTATGTAATGAGTACCACAATGTTATATTCTGCAAGCTCAAATGGAATATATTCAAACACAAAGGAATTACTATTTTTTAATTATATTTACTTACATGACAAAAAATACCGTCCAAAATGCTAATAAGAAGAGCTACCATAAAGACATTAGGATTTTTAATTTATTTTTTTTTTACCTTGGGGTAAAACTTCAAGGTAATTTCTTCTGACATTCAGTTCCTTTAAAGATTTCAGCTGGCCTATCTGCTGTGGCAATACTGTGATTTCATTACAGCTGACATCCTACAGCAAGAGTAATAGAAGCAATGAACTTTTGTCTCCTAAATATTAAATAACACAGATGTGAAATTGTAGCTAATTTGCTATTACTTTTGTAACATTTTATTAGCAACCATCTATGTTCTGTCTACACAGTGCAAAACTAGATACATCAGAAAACGTTTATTACACATTACTTAAAACCCAGGGCAAACGCTTACTTGGAGAACAAGTTAATTTTGAAAGTTAAGGTAATTTCTACAGAAACATGCAAAACCATTTGCGTAAGATGTTCTACCCTTTTGTTCTTAACTTCTGTTCATACGAAAAACTCAGTACCATGACTATATAACCAAGTATGTAAAATTGCTACTGTGTGGATATGATTCTTTAAAAAGGTTCTTGTTCTTCTAGACAGAGTATCTAAGCAAGACTGTAAAAAAAAAAAACAAAACAAAACACAACAAACCCAAACAACCACCAAAAAAACCAACAAAAAAACAAACCCACATCAAATAGGAGGACATAATGAAGACAGGTCTTGCTTAGTATTTTACAGATATTCAACATATTGTCGGAAAATGTACTCTGTAAGAGCCTAGACTGGTTCTAAGCAAGTCTGATTTTGATGGTTAAATTCAATTGGTTTTATAATCTAGATGAAATTGGAACCCATCCTCATTTCAGCATTCCTAAAACAGTAACTGCTGTAAACCTGAGTTGAAAGTACAGGGTCTGCCTATACTGAGCATAACTTCAAGCAACAAGTTTATATACAGTAGTATTACTGTAATAAATATACTTTAACTCTGTTGCTAACATGAAACTGCTACGAATGTGTACTAAAGATCAACTTCTTGGATTAAGTCAGTCTAAAATGAGATGGTTTTCAAATACTAGCTATCATTTTTGCTACCAAACGGTCTATACTCAATGTGAGATCAAAAGGACACTGAAACCTCTGCTTACATCTCAGGCAACATGTAAACTTGAGTAATGGCCTGATTATGCTTACATTTCTGCATTATAAAAAGGAAACACACTATTTCATAGTATGAGAGCTAAGCAGGGTAACTCCAAATTTTCCTGAACAGCCAATAGAATACTTTTAGGACATTCATTCCTACTCTCTTGATTGTTTCAAAATGAGTGTATCTAAAAAAAAAAAAGTGAGTATCTAGGAGCTCTTAAACTACAAAATTTCTAAAGTCAAGTCAGATTTCCAGGTCATCTCTTTGAAGACAGTTGCTTTAATACCAGTCAAAAGCATTACATTAACTCTCTCTCTTCTAGTCTAAAAATTAGGTAAGAAAGAACAATAGTAAAAGCAAAAGGTGATCTGGCAATGCTGCTCGCTGTATCAGACAAGTTTCTTCTCGTAACAGAATCTCACTGCTGCCAAAGCTTCCTTCCCTTGTCAAAACAGAGTCAGGAAATCATTTTAGCTTTTAGATGAGGAAATTAAAAATCCCAGTTAATGAACGCATCTTTTGCCCAAGTTGCCACAAAGTTTTGTTAATTGTACTGTTCCCAGATCGTTTATTTTTAAAGCTTTACTGTCCTATTTTTAATTTGCTGACTTTAAACAACTTCATAATTAGATACTCATTTTTCAGAGCACAGAATTTAAAGTCACCTTGTGGCAGAGAAACTCTAGACCAAGCGTACTTACGCACACACATCAGAACAAATCANGGGGGGGGGGGGGGGGCCTGGCAGTGTGCAGCCTCAAAAACAAAGTCCACTTACAACTGTTCAAAACATCCTCAATAAGACTGATCTGTTATGACAGCACGTCAGTATTCACAAGATCTCCAGAGACAGTGGTATCCTTTATCCTACTAAACACACTGCAATCCAACTTTTTTTTATTACTTTGTTTGACTGGCTGTGGAAAACAAAGATCTGTAACATTATTTCTAGTTATCCTTATGCTCTTGACTTTTATTAGACTCCATGAGTCTGTCTGTGACTAAGACAGTGTTTATCTTTCCCATTACTTTTGTAGTAATGGAAGAAATACTATCAAATGCCTACGGTTTTCAGGCTAATAAATTTTTAAAGGAACTAGATAACCAGCAGTTTGGAACTTGGCTTTATGGACATCTGCAGACAACTTAAGTGAAGTCCAAAGACCTACTCAAGTTCCAGGGGTTAGCATTTGCTGAAGGTCAGACTTCTTGCATTAATTCTATTTTGTCCTGCCGTGACAGCACAGACACAATTTCTCAAGATTAGAGAAACATAAGCCATATTTAAATCTAACCTTAACTTCTGTAGCACGAAGCTCAGTGGCATGGAAACAAATAAAATCTTCAATATTTTTCTTTTGTTTAGTAAGCAAAAGTAAAGTTTAAATGGTCTTAAACGAATAAAATTCAGTGTAATATAAACATAAAGCAAATATGGTACTCTGGCTCCTTATCAACGTATTTACTGACACACAGAAGTTTATCCAAACCATCCAAATTGAGCTAAACTTACTCCTTAAATCCATTCTAAAACTTGTGAATCCTGACTGAGCTGTTATTCCTAAAAAGCACGTGGATTCTGTCACAGCTTGTGACATATATGCTGTATTGAATGGCAAAAAAGTTACACGGTGCATAAGCACATGGATCCTTAGGTAAACAGAAGGCAGGAGGCTCCCACTTGGTCAGGCTGCTGCCCCAGATTAGGTGAATGAGGTGAAGGACCTAAATCCCTGAAATTTAATAGCTTCCAACATGAGACAGGAGCATCCCAGAGACAAAGGAAGGCATTCTCTGGAGAAGGCAGAAGTGCAATACTGCCTCAGAGGACAGAGAACAGAGTTTTACTGTATATCTGAGAGATTTGGGTGCAACTAATGAGTCACCTCTGCCCAATTACTTTTCTTTGATGGAAAGTAAGGTTCAGATTCTCTTCACACCAGTTTTGCACTTGTCCTCCTGGATCATACCTCCAGAGGCATGATCGAGCTATGCAGCTGCAAATAAAAGTAAGTCGCCCAGTGAAATTTTGCAAATAATTTTAATATATCCTGCAGGGAGACTTAAGTTACATGTTATTTTGAGGCTTGTAAGATAGCTGTCAGATCTATATAACATAGAACCCTAAAATTTAAAAGAATGCCTGAAAACTTACTGCATGTACTAAGCCATTCTATGCCACAAGTATGAAAAGCAACAAAATATGTACATATAAAAATGTACACAGAAAAAGAATTGCCTACCCCATTTTGGAGGAGAGAGGGAAGAAAGTAGTTAGTTGGAAAGATCTAACCTAATTTGCAGCAAACTATGCCTGTATCATTCAAAAGTGACTACAGAGGTAAAATTTGTTTCAAAAAGTTAGATAACAACAACAACAACAAAATCCATTTGCTACATACACACGGATTTTACTGCATACAGACTGTGAAAAGCTGTAAAACACTGTGAACACCTGAGGGTGCTTGGCAAAGTCGTAGTAAGACAAGAATTGAATGCGGTCAGGTGGCATCTGTCACTTCTCGGGACCAATCCCCTGGGCAGCTCAGCACCAGCACTGCATATGTCCCAAAACAACAGTGTGCCCTGCCAGAGGGCTGGGTGGTGGACACACTTGAAGACCACACGCTGTTCAGACTGGCATTGCTCTGGCTCAGCCGAATGTTTTGTGCAACAACTGCAGCATGACTTAATTTCTTTTTCCTTTTTGGTTTTTTTCTTCTCATTTTAGAACAATGATCACCTTATTATGTGAACCATATTACGTATGCCAATACAGATACTGGCTCTCAACCCTACCACTATTTGCTTCCCCCAATACATCACAGTTTAGTCATTTCCAGCTAAATAATGCAACTCATTTCACTGGAAATGTACCAAACACTTATGGTGGCATCAAACTAAGTCACCAGGTCATCTGAACAGAATCATGCCCAATTTAACAAAAACTTGTTATTCACTTACCCCCCTCCTTCTAATCACAAAGAATCATAAAATCACTTGGGTTGGAAGAGACCTTCAAGATCATCGAGTCCAACCATAAACTTACACTGCCAAAACCACCCCTAAACCATGTCCCTCAGCACCATGTCTACCCGTCTTTTAAATCCCTCCAGGGATGGTGATTCCCCCCCCCCCCGGGGCAGCCTGTTCCAATGATTGATAACCCTTTCGGTGAAGAAATTCTTCCTAATATCCATCCTAAACCTCCCTCGGCCAACTTGAGACCATTTCCTCTTGTCCTGTCACTTGTTACTTGGGAGAAGAGACTGACCCCCACCTCACTGTAACCTCCTTTCAGGTAGTTGTAGAGAGTGATAAGGTCTCCCCTCAACCTTCTCTTCTTCAGGCTAAACAATCCCAACTCTCTCAGCCACTCCTCATAAAACTTGTTCTCTAGACTAGCATCAGACTTTCTTCAGTTTTCATAATTCTTCTAGGCTACCAAAGTGACATGTTGCTATAGCCTCTCATTTGAAATATTTTCAGAGCAGGAATTGTTGTGTTCTTCATGACAAAGAGTAACACTGAAATTATACTGTAACACAATATCAAAATCTAGTGTTCCAGAAGTTAATTTAAACATATGATTTGTTTAAAAAAAACAAACAAGCCCTATCTCCTTTGAGTATAATCGACATTGATTTTCAAGCTGCTAGTTTTTAACTTCATAATTCCAAAATAAGGATAAGGGCTACTATTAAGATAAGTACACTCTTGCTAAGAAATTAAACACTTCCAGCATCAGCAATGCTAGATCACCTTACCAGGAGGGTTCAAACTTGAAATTGGAGGGGAAATCAGACATGAAAGCACTTTGGAAGCTCTTTACTGAAAATATTATCACAAGCCTCAGTTCATACAAATAAAACGTGTGATTTTGACCACAAAGAATCAGGTCAAGTCTTTCAATTATTTCACATGAGCCCCCCACCACTAAAGCCAGGCTACATTTAAACTAGAAGCAAGCTAGAGCTGACAGGTTCCAATCTTTATTAACTATTTAGCCATCCTACCCACTAAATTAGGATGTTTTCAATACTGTTCAACTTCATATATAAAACTGGAACCATAATCTTTTATTGAATCTATTTTAAGAACAAGAGAAACAATGCTATAGCCTAATGCTTTTTTTTGAAGCTTAATTAAATGAAAATCATTTCAGTAATCTAATTAAACCAATCACACACACATACAATGAACTATTTGATAAGATAAATTAATAATGCTCACAAAACAAAACAAACCTGGTAGTCTTTAGCTCAGATATGACCTAGAAAGGAAAAGGTAACTACCCCCCAATCCTTGCCAACAGATCATTTGTAATAAATAACAGAAACCTGACACCACAGGATGCTGCACAAAAAGAAGAAACCCACAGTTGCCACTTCTCTCCACAAATGAAGAAATGGTAGCAGGACTGGGGCCTAAATCAAGCTCAGCTCAATTTTTGTAACAAAATTTAGTAGAGAAACTACTGTTATAGAAGTAATAATATGATAAGCAGGCACTTTCAGATACCAAAAAGATGTGCAAGATAAATGCAGTTTATGGAGATATCAGCAGCTGGGAAAAAGCTAAAATTCATTGTTTTACTATGCATAAACTAGCAGTGTCAGAACATGGTTTATTTGTCAATTTGTATCTTAAGAGGTCAAGGTGAACAGAAATAACCAGAAAACATAACACATATGCCACAGAGAATTCTGTCTCAACCAATACACAAGAGGAAGACCAAGGGGGAGAAAGGGAAACATTCTCTTACATACATTTTCCACATACGAACCTTAAAAAAAATGTGCAAATAAATTAATTTTAAGTTAAGGTAACAAACAATTTTTGCCTGTTCAGATTCTCATTTATTAGACAATATATTATAGATAATCTACTGATTGCAGAAAAAGTAGTTGTGGACAGCTTTGAAAACAAGAGGAATATAAATATTTTGTAAATCTGTTTAGATGTGCATTTCAGGAAAGGGAGGCTGCATGACAAAAATAGTGAAATAAAATGAAAACAGACTGAGAAGACCAGTATCACTAGTGGAATGCAATGTGGTAAGCAGATAGTGATAACAGAGAGACAGGAAGCAGAAGGGGAGGGTGCTACAGTAGGGGATAAAGCTTTGTAGAGCCCGAAGCCAGAACTAGGGACTTGAGACAGCAAAACAGGGAGCCAGTGCAGGCACTGAGTAAAACTAGTAAAGATGATGAGCTTCAGAGCAGAGTTTTGAATGAACCAAGAGCGTTGATATTGTTTAGAAGGGTCCTGAATAACATAAACTATTATTGTGTTACTACCCAATACACTTGAGAAGTTCAAAAGTTAAATTTTTTTAACCTGCATTATCATATTAGGCATTTGTTCAAATATATTTGCAAAGTGAATTTTACTGTTTCTAGTTAAATACAAAGTTAAAATAAAAAATCAAAAAAGATCAGTAACATACCAGTTCCATTAACTGTTTTAGCTGACCTATCTCTTCCGGAAGGGAACCTAGCTTATTGTTACTTGCAATTAAGACTTTTAGAGGAAGACCACACAGGCAAGCTGGCAAAGAAGAAAGCTGATTTCGACTGCAACAAAACAAAAAAACCCAACCATTAAAAACACCAGTGACGTTTTACTGTATGCTCATATAAAGTGTGAGAGTTGTAAAATTCCTTCATTTTGATGGGTCAGATTTTATGTAGACAAAATTTACATTTTCCAATGGCAATCACTAAGAAACCACTTGCACATCAAAAATATCCGCATTAGTGACTAAACAGTATTGTGGAATATTACCACTCTGGAAAAAATGCATTATATCAGTTTAATTATACCATAACAAGTCTGGTTGATCGCCTACAATAGCTGTTTCCCTTCCTAATGAATACAAGAAACTCAAGTGAGACAGTGTTTTGCAAGTATTTAACCATTCCTATGGTTTTATATGGCAGTATAGCAGATGTCTTTTCTTCCAACTGAAAGACAAATAACTAAATTACAGCTAAAATGGTTATATTCTCAATTACATTAAAGCACGCTTACTGTTGAAGATTACTTAGTACTTGTTATATGATTCTATTATATTAATCCAGGTAAATACAGTGAAAAATTCTGTGACCATTAATGGTTCACTTCCTTCCAAGACTAATATTGAGCCATTTCATCTCTGTATCTTACTTTTTCCTGAAATTGATAAAACAGTTTAAGTGACTGATATGTGCCATTTTGTTCTTCATACTGTATTTCGGGATGGGGAAATGGGGTGGAAAACAAACCCCCAAAAAAGCACATAGAAGACTTTCATGAAGAAGAGTTGCAAGGAAAGGCAAAATTTGGTTAAAAACTTTCAAAAGATTTAAGCTCTCATTCCAGTAACAATTACTCAAGAAGCTAGAACTTAAAGATGACAAATGCTATGACCCTTTGCGATCTCCAGAGGCCTAAAAATATTAATTTGTTGTGATTTGTGGATCAATTCCCAGAATAAACTTTAAGGTCAACAGAGAAGCACATTAACTACTGTCTTTCCTAGAATATTTGAAGGTTTTCTTAAAATAGAACTTTTTTGTGGATATTAGCCTGTAGGAAAACAATGAACAGTAACTTTAAAACGGCATCCCAGTAAGAACTATTTTAGTAAGCTTCATCATAACGGTTAAGGCTCCAGAGGACAAATATGCATGACTGAACTCTAAAAACGGATGGCAAAAATCATCCTCTCTAATTTCAGTATGAGTTGCAAAACCGAACTGAAACAAAAGGAAACAAAAATCAAAATTCCACAAGTCCCAAAACATTCCTTCTTCAACTGACAATCCAGTGGTCTGCTACAAAACTGCATATAAAGATGTATATTCATGCTCCACACAGCAGTCTCAAAGTATTTTACAAATCAAGCTACCATCATATCTCTGTGACCTAGGCTGGGACACAGACAGGTATTAAGTAACAAACCCAAGGATATTAAAAATGAGAAATCCAACTACTAACTGGCAATAGTTCAAAAAAAAGAATCAATGCTTATTGTGGAGTCAGGATTCTCAATCCTAGCCTCTTTACACAAGACCAACACCTAACTTATTCTAAAAAGTAAACAGAAATAATTTTTTGAATTCTAAAGAACCCAAACTGAGGAAGCTTAGAACCTAAAAAAAAGTTACACTTTGCAGCAGATCAGACACACCCAAAAAAATAATTTTTAAGTTCTATAGAACTTAGAAGCAACCCACTAAGAGATAAGGAACTGCGCATATTCAGGGCAAATGGGTAATAAATCATCATTAGTGTAAAAGAAATTTCTTTAAATAAAACATGAACAGTATCCACCAAGGCCCAAAGGCTATGTATATCTCTTGGCATCACTTTCTAAATTCTGCTTAGCATATGGGCTGTGCTGGTAACAGGCAGAAAAATATTAATCTTAAATATATAATATTTTTCTTGCCAAGAAGCAACGTGGTTAGCTAGTCAAGGATATCTTTCCTTCTTCTACAGACTGCTTACTATGTTGAACTAACACAGGGGAAGGGCACATCCAAGTGAAGAGGAGATTTTAAATTGAGGGAAATTACCTTATTTAGTAAAACTTGAAAAATTTCCTTTTGTTTTAATTGTCTGATTTATGTAATACATTATATTAACTCTATAACTATTATGGGTTTATCGTGATTCACACAAATTCCATCATTATATTGAGTTCTAATTCACTAGATTATCACATTGAGCTCTAATTGAGTTCATTCTAATTCCTAAATTTACTAAGATGTTTTATGTAAACTTAATAACTTCATCCAGTCTTAATGTCTTTATCTCTAACAAACACTATTTCAAAATTTCAAGTCCTATTCCTTACATTTGTGCAGGTACTCAGGACACATTATTCTGTTTCAATTTTTAGAGCCAAAATTAGTGTTCCACAGTTGCCAAACTGCAGTACGCTAACAGTACAGGACGGCTTCAGAAACATCCTCAGTGTTTACAAAACTGATGATCAGTCCTCCATATCTGTAATTTAAAAGCCAAGAGCCACTTTGCCCACTTTACGAGAAATTTATTCTCTGAAAGATCAGATTATTATATCTTCACTATTACAGTTTTTACACACTCAACTGCAAATAAACCTCCACACCTTGTCCCAATTGAAAAAGTGCTGACATTCTCTCTTCCAGAAGCAAATATGTATTCACCTGCACTTTAACCAGCAGCAATTCTCTATACCAGTTAGTATTCGCACACATTTTTCATGGAAAAGAGATAACAGCGCCTAATTCTTTGCCCCTTCATCCAAAAGCAGGCAGTAACTATACTTCTGCATAATAAGAAGATAGAAGTGAAAAAGTATCATGCTTTTCCTCTCCATTCCCCATGAAAAAAAACCCATTAACCCTCCATTTCTGTCCCTCCAGCTTTTTAACTAAGCTTAAGGTTCACAAAATTTATTATCAGAAGGGAATTAAAAGAATCCAACTGTGCTGATCTGATTAGCATTTTGAATTTGCTACAAGAATTAAGGAAAGAAGGGGATTAATATTACTTGGTCTTTTGGTAAATAATTCGTTTTACATTTTTGCTTTTACAATGCCTTCATACAGGGCTGTATCTACAGCCAGTGAATTTTTGCATTACAGTTTCCGAAAAAATGAAAAATGTAGTCAGTTGTTCCAGAAACACAAAGTGCAGACAAAAAAGCTTTACACATTTGCAAATAAAAAATGTGGCAAAGTTAAACTTACCTCAAATTTAAGTAAGTTAGCATTTGCAAGTTTACTATGGCATCTGGTATAATTTTAATGCAATTGTGGTATAGATTTAGTGTTTCCAGTGATACAAAATGGCACAACTCCGTAGGAACCTCAGTTAATCTATTCTTGGATAAATCTAAGAAGAGAAAAAGAGAAGATACATTTTTTGAACCATCAGAAATACATCCTTTGAACAGCTGTGCTTCTTTATTAAACTAATAAACGTAATCCTACAGTGAGACAGCAAATTAAGCCAATGTTTTTACTATGCAAAATAAAACTAGTTCTAACCTTCACAATCTTGAAATGGAACAGACTGCATATAAAACAGCAAACATTCAATTAAAATTTATTCGGTCTAATAAAAAGTAATTATTTGCAGGACTCAATATGCTGAAGAAATACTTGCAAACAGAACCAAGTACAGATTCCAAACCTCATATAATACACCCAAAGATCTAGCCAATACACAGCCAGACATCTGTAAATAATGGTAGTGTTTAGAGAAAACAAACAGCAAGGATTATACCTTTAATTTATTTAAATTAAAAAAGAAAAAAAGCTCTTTGGTTAACTCTTCAAACTGACTTGTGTTTTCTAGCCTTATCAATTACAAAAGAATATTTATATTATCTATAAAAATGGTGAAGTCCTTCGGGAATGAATTTGATCTATGGGATGAGTACATACAAGACAACAATGACGGATTCCAATCCCCCAAGTGAGTGCTTGCACTGACGCAACAAAAGCTTTTGATTTTTGACCAGTTATTCATTCTTTCGTTCTCATTCTAATCACGCAGACACAAAGGAAAATCAGTAGGAAGAAACGTTACTGAGCTTTGTTCCTTAACTACCACAGTATGAAAAATGAGGTATCATAATACTGATGTGAGCTCAAGTCATAAAATAATAATGCATGCCAGCGTTCAACTGAATTAATTGGGTTCAAAGAAATGTTTAAACAGTGTCACAGAGCAAACACCTCTTATCATCAGAAACTGTACAAATGCCAGGTTACCCACACCACCAGATGGGTAACCTGACCTGAAGAATGGTCATCTATTTTAAGTGGAAGGAACAGGAATGTACCTAGGCAAAAAGTGAAATGTCTGATGGGAAGGATACATGGAAAAAAATGGACCTTAATGATCTCCTCACTTCTTCCCTGCTGCTATTTTAAGCCTCCTCCTTGATCCTTCAAAGCTTATTTCGAAGCTTATTTTCTCAAAAAGGGAGAAGCAGCCAAAGTATAGCAGATACCTTTCCAGCATGCTGATGATTTGACTCCTCTCTTTAAGGTCATAAAGCAATTTTTTGTTTTTGCGAACAAACAGGCAGAAGCCTAAAGATCTTTTTAACTTCCTTTGCAGTTCCAGATTCATCAGTTTGCCATGCAGAGGCACAGCTTGAGTTCAAAACTATCGTCAGCAGGAAGGTTTTATCAGTTTTATTTTTGTTCCTGTCTCCTGCAATGCGAGCTGAAATTCAGTACGCTGTATTCGCCTTGTCAGATTCCACTTTGCCTCACTTCATTGCTTCCGACAAAAAGTTGATTTCACTATTCTGTCCTCTACCAAGACAACAGCAGTGGCCTACAAGCGCAGTAACCGAAAGCAGCCCTGCTGACCCAAACGGCCATATGGTTGAAGTGAGCGTCTCAACCAAAATTATTCAGTTTTAAGTAACTATACAACAGCAATGCTTGAACTGCTCTGCTGCCTCTTACCAGGCTTTGATGGCAGCTAGATGTGGCATTACCTCAGCTTCTCCTTTCCTTCCCTTCTGCCATCAAATGGAAGCATTCCCTATTTGAGCCAGTGAATGTTCTTACTGTTTCAAAGGGGAAGAAAGCTGTTCAACGTTCCTCTATTTTCGTGCTTTAATCCTTTACTGTTTTCTATTCGTCATGAGAGTACTTGTTTATACTGCTTCCTCTCCTGCTGCCTTCCTAGCTATGTTTATTATCAGGTATTAACAGAGGACTGCCATGCTATAAAACTTTTGGAATCATGCAGGGGATCTTATGTTACAAATTGATTTCAAAGAAAACCTCCCCTTTTTTAAATTACAGTCTTCTGCACAGACATCGCCACGTATATACTGCTCTTGTTTCCTCCTTTATAGGGGAAGGAGCAGCAAGATGCAGAAGAGTGAACTGAACGTCAGACCTAGAGTTAAGTCAACCTGCACAGCACTGGATGGGACACACGGAGAACGACTGCTCATCCTCCATCCGATCCTTCTCAAGTGAAATACGGATCAAAAATTATGAACATAAAAATGTTACTTCTTCTCAAGCTACTCAAAGTGCAGCCTATTACCCCGAGCGCCATCTTCACCCCTGTTCTCATTTACCTTCATATCAAATAAAAGTGACTGTTGCCACAACATTTGACTTACCCTTGAAAAATCCCAGTACCACAAAAAAGTGGAACAGCTGCTAGGTTAATCCTGCTCCTATAATAGTAAAATGCTTTTTATATTTCATTTTAAAAATTTTATTACTATCCTTTGTTCTCAAGGGGTTTAACTGTTAATCTGAAGGGCAAAACAAAAACCCCACAGATAACAGACAAATTCCTTCCTGTCATCCTCAGGACCGTGGGTTATAGGACATACTATGTACACAACAAAGGAATTCAAGAATTAACTTACAACAAAGGAAGTCCATTATTTGTTATTGTCTAGTTATCACAGTTTAAGATAATTTCAACACTTGTAGCTATTACTGCTTCCTAAATAATAAAACCCCAATCTTACTCACAGCATAAGGCAGAGGAATAAAAACTGTAAATTTCTTTTAATACCATTGCAACATAACTTAATAGAAAAAGCAGAATTTTTTCTATTATAACTTACTGATAAGAGGTATCATTAATACCAAATGTGAACGTCTTTGAGAAACACAGTACTGGAATGGAACCTGACATACAGAATGATCATTGCATTTTTGAACTAGTGGCAATAGCTTTTGCCACAAACCAGACTTCCCCGACCAAGTGGAAGCAAAAGAAGAAAAGAGATTGTTTTTATTCAAGCCTAGAATGAATGTGAGCCTCCAAACATGATACAGCTGTGAAGAAAGCCTAGCAGCTTTCAGATGTCTCTGAAAATTCCATACAGAAAAATCACATCTTCAGAAATGAAAACAGCCTGCATAACCATTTTAAACTTTACCTTAAAAGCATATGCAAACATGTACAGAAACCTCTGAAATTTACAGAATTATTTTGCTAGTACTTTGTGCAAAGGTACTTTCCCCTCAAATTACTGCATCTTACAATTAGTCTGTTTATATTTAAGGTTTACTCTGATATTTAAGTTCTAGAAAAAAAATACAAGGGTTAAGCCTTAACAGAACTGCAGAACCTTTTGAACATACTGAGAAAAACAGTATGCATATATCTTGTTTCTGTTAAAATTCATAAACTTCCTGAAAAATATTTTGCAAAGTCTTTCTTGAGTTCATTGTTTAGGGAAAAAGAAGAATGCAGAAATTAAAATTTTAAACAACATTGCAAAATATTTTTAAAATACAGAAATACTTAGTTGGCAAATCTTTACTTTCTTACTGTAATTTTTTAACTCTATGCTTCCCAAATCACTAAGCTACACATCCTCCTTGCTATTTGAAGAATAATGCTTCAGGGTAATTAAAAATAATGATGTACTGTGCAGACTAGCTTTTGCTACAGAAATAAAAATGAACAGAGGGATGGAATTTGCTGGAGTTTAAAGGAATTTTGATTAATTTGCTTATACTATCTAACACAAAGAAGATCGAGGAAAGGAATGGATCTATGATGGCAGAGGTATATTTCGTGGTTGCCAAGATAGTACAGGTAGTTTTCATCTGAGGTGACTATTTGTTCTAACTTCCATTATGAAGTAGGTGACACAAATATAAACAAAAGTTGGGGGGGGGGGAGGATGGTGTGGAGCATGTGCTGTATTGAACTTTTTGTTTTAAATGAAATACACTATTCATTCATTATTTGTGACATTAAGACGTTTTCCAACTACATCTGGCTTCACTTCATCTTTTCCTGCCAAGAACAAGTTTGTTGAAACTCCAAAATAAAGTAACAGAACACAAAATAATAAGCAAGCCAGTTTAGAAAAATATTAGATGGAATCTTGATCTTTAAAAGAGTCAGCACAATTCTGGTGCAATGACATGGCTTTTGTATGAGAAACGTTACTATGCTGGAAGCAAGACAGGAACTACACAAAATAAGCACTTCCTTAGCAGGGAGTGAGCAATAAAAAGCAAGAAGTTCAGACTAGTAAATAAGTATTTAACAGAAAACTCCAAGCCTTGTTTGGTGACTGGCACACCACACAGTCTGGGTCCATGCTGCCATCACACCAGTGATAACTGACCCCATCCTTGGGGCAAAACCTTTCAATCCCAGTAGCTCTGAAGATGTCTACCACAACAACGTACCACCGCTGACTAGGACCTTTCTGAGACTTAATGCGTTACAGGTGGATTACCAAATGCCACTATACATATAAGTGGTATAAAACATATATGTTCAAGTGTATAAAACACTGCCACTGCAAAAACCAAAATGGTATTGTCGAAATAACCAGAAGGATACTAAAAGTTACATAGTTACATTTCTATCAGTAAGGTTACCGAAGTGCTTTAATTTTCCTACCTTGCAGTTAGCAATACACTATTAAATACCAGTTATTAATACATTATTAAATGAAAACTGCAGACTATTCACAGGAAAACTAAACAATTTGAGCCTTTAAGTCAGAACAGCAATTCATTAAATATACACATGCACTACTACATCACAAATCTTAGCTGAGAACTGTAATGAAAGCAGTACTATCAGTGATATTAAATTTTCAAATGGTAGAAAAATTCACTATAAATTCATACTTCTAACACACAAATCTACAACAGACAAAAGTTGGAATCTTGCACGTAAGCACCTATCGACCATTGAGCAGGACATTTTTGAGATACAGCTAGAGAGAGACAGATCTGAAACAGAAGAAATATCTGTATTCGGTATGGAGTTTTGAAATCAAGAAACTGCAAGGTAAAAAAGTCACCCAAGCAACCTTAACTCCAGCCCACTAAGTTCCTATTTTTGTACTCTTCAGCACTTACTGAATAAAAGACAGGAATTATTTTGAAGAATGTACTTGCATTTATACTAACATACCATTCAAGGTATTCAAATGAGATGTCTGAATTGTATTTGACAAAATTCAAGCAAATTACTGCAAGAGCCTAAATAAATACTAAATTCAGCCCTAATTTCACAGAAAAATTATGCAAATAAGAATGCTGGGAAATACAGAAAGAAGTCTGCATGTGATATGACACAACTGTATGGAACTTCACCTTTTATACTGTAAGTTACCTGTATTTTTATACAGCTTTTAGGAAGCCTGTATTTCCATATCAGCTACCTATACCTTCGTCGATAACTGAAGCCTCAAACTGATGGCACTGTATCTCAGAAAACTTTTGAAATACCTACTTAAATGCACTTCAGGCTGCCGGCAACACCGTATCCCACCCATACGTGCCTTGGCAAAGAAAGCAAGTGATCTATTATCACTGTAATTGCGCCTATCGGAATCAAATAGTCATTGCTCTCTAATGAAGCAATTGCCTCCTTCCAGCTTTTCCTCCCTAAACAGTAGGAAAATGCATCATCCCATAGACAAATGCTATATATCAGTCCTGAAAACACCGTAATGCAACTATAAAATGCTTTATACTTTTAAGACATGCCCTACAATTCGTCATTATCCAGCATAGCAGCGTACCTTGTCTCAACTTCTTGCCATCTCTATCTGCCAGTAAGCATCAATCAACAATGTCCTGGATGTACAGCCAGCTTTTACTCTAGTCGGCAACTTCTACAGGCAGTGATGCTCCACGAACAAAAAAGAGGCAGCAAAGACCTCCACTGACTCTGGCCTCTAATGCATTCTGGTCTTCCATGGCTATCATGCCACAAAGAATGCACGACATCTCTTCCCTAAGAAACATTTCTATTTAAGTTACTCAGCAGACAGAAGAACAGAGAACATAAGACAAAGAATGCCCAATACAGTAAAACCAATTCTGCTTCCATATAAGAAAAACACAGACAGTAGTACATGGACTCAAGGTTTTCCATTCTGAAACTACAACTTCTAACAGATTGAGAAAATAGTAGCTCCAGTGCCAGTTCCTGAGAAAGCCATCATTACTGATGCGATAACATATAACAGTAACATTTAGACACTGATTAACACCACTGAGTCTAGATGTATGAATGCTGACTCAAAACATGTGGAACGTGCATCTATGCCAGGCAATTGCACATAAAAATGTAGAGACGATGCAAAAAAAATATTTTGAATGCATTATGAAGTGACTCCGCTGTTTCACAGACACTTCCTGAGCACTAATTTTTGGAGCACTGTCAGCATATTTCTTTTGCACCTGCTTCCCCATTGTTCATTTAAGAATTAACATTGAAAATTTCCACCTCAAAGCCAAAGATAAATTAAGATTACACTACAGGTGTAGCTAATTTCAGTTAATACTGGTGACATACAACACAACCCTGTTTTCAGTGTCACCGATGGTCAGAATGAACTCAATTTATTCCTTGTCAAAGCGACAACTGCAGTAGTAATCACGCATATTCACCAGAGTTATCAGAGGGGACCTAAATCGGGGGTTCAGAGGGAGAAAAAAAAATCCTGACTGAAGGAAAACAACACTCAGGGAAAGCATCTTGTAGAGCCTGGCAGAGGTGTCACCACTAGAGGGGGGCCTGATCTCACAGACGGCCAACACCCTGTAATGGGGCTTCTCAACTGTCTCCTTTCGAGTCCCTCCACAGAGTATGAAAGGATAGAAATAGGAAGGCACACTTTACACACACACCCCCACCTATGAACCTATGGCCCACCACAGTTTTCAAAATACGACAAATGTGGCTACTCATTTGCAACCATTACTGCAGGAAACAAATATATAAACTTATTCCTCCTGAGGTCAAGCCCTTAAGAAACCAAAAGTCTACTCTGAAACAGCCACGTTCAAGAGTTTTTCCCCAACCTTCCCTCAGACAATTCAAGAATCTGAGGTATCATTGAGCTCTCTGCAGTTATAGCAACATTTGGCCTATTTCAGACAAAAGCAGCGTTAAAAGTTAGAAGACACATTTGACAAAGACCCTGCTCTCAAACTTATTCCCCCGCCACGACCCTTATCTACCATTCTGCTCTATTTCATTTACCGCTCTGTTATGGAATACATAGCTTGCTTTTCCACAGTGCCCTGTAACCTCCCAATAAAGCACAGCCAAGTGTAAGAAACACGTATCCTGCATTTCTTCTCAGAAACGCCTGCACACCAACTAGCCTGAAGCAATTCAACAGCATGAGCTACCTCTCCCAGACACGGGAACTTTGAGCAAACGTCACTTCAGAGTCTTCTGCTTCCCCTGTGTGAAACAAGGGTGGGGGAACAAGGGAGCAAAAGGGTAGCGATAACTGAGTAAATTGAAGCATATTCCCATGACTGGTTCTGTGGCTTGCTCCAATTCTAAAGAGACCGAGGAAATTTCTCTGCAAGAAACATGCTCAAACCAGTATCACAAGCCTTGAAGAACAAAGAGAAGGTTAATACAGCAATCTGCCTTGTTATTGCATCTGCCTTTAGGTGGCAAAATAAAACATTTAAGTTTGTCCTTTATCTTATATTTCTTCCTCTTTAGGACAAAACATTTGGGGTTAAGATTGGCAAAAAAAATGGTTCTGGGGGCTCTGCTTACATAACTGAAGATGAACCTGCTGTGGAAGTGCACGAAAGTCCCTAAAAACATACTACAAAACAATTAGATTCTTCCTGCAGATCTCCATGTAGGTAAGAACAGCTTCACGACTGTGGTGGGTTGATCCTGGCTCACCACCAGGTGCTAACCTGGCCACTCTACTACTCCCGCTCCCCATCAGGACAGGGGGAGAAAGCGCAATGGAAAAGCTCATGGGTCAAAGTAAGGACAGGGACATCACTCCCCCATTACTGTCACATGCAACACAGACTCGACTTGGGGAAGTTAATTTATTGCCAATTAATAACAGAGTAGGATAGTGAGAAATAGTAATGAAACTAAAACCCCCTTCCCCTCATACCCTTTTTCCCAGGCTCAGCTCTACTCATGACTCTCCCTACTTCCTCCTCCAGCCCCTGTCTCCCCCAGTGGCACAGGGGGACAGGAAATGGGAGCTGTGGTCAGTCTATAAACCCTTCATCTCAGCCACTCCTTCCTCCTCACACCTGCTCCAGGCATGGGTCCCTCCCATGGGTTACAGTCCTTCATGAACTTCACCAACATGGGTCCTTGCCACGGACTGCAGTTCTTTGAGAACTGCTCTGGTATGGGTCCTCTCCATGAGGTACAGTCCTTCAGGAATGGAGTGCTCCAGCGTGGGACTCCACAGGGTCACATGTCCTGCCAGAAAACCTGCTGCAGTGTGGGCTTCTCTCCATGGGCCAAAGTTCCTACCGGGAGCCTGGTCTATAGTGTGGGCTCTCTCCATAGGCTACAGTTTCCTTCAGTGCACCACACATGCTGCATTGTGGGATCCTCCATGGGCTGCAGGGGAACAACCTGCTTCACCATGGTCTTCTCCATGGGCTGCAGGGGAATCTCTGCTCCAGCATCTGCAGCACTTCCTCCCTGTCCTTCTTCACTGACCCTGGTGTTTGCAGGACTGTTTCTCTCACATTTTTCACACTCATTTCTCACACAACTGCCATGTGAGAAACTATTTTTTACCTTTTCTTGACCACATTATCACAGAGGCATGACCAGCATTGCTGATAGGCTCAGTTTTGGCCAGTGGCAGGTCCATCTTGGAGCCAGCTGGAACTGTCTGTCTGACATGGGATCAGCTTCTGGAGTCTTCTCACAGAAGCCACCCCTGCAGTCCCCCCGTTACCAAAATCTTGCCATGTAAACGCAATAAAGGCACCCGAGCACTTGTACCACGAGATGGAAAAAAACCACCAGACAGCAAACACCTTCCATCAACAGAATGACATGTAGTATGAAACCCAGTTCATGGGCCATGAAGCATTCCTCCTCCCACGCGTTCCATACAAGAGGGAGGATACAAGTCATTAATTTTCACTCCTTAAAAAACAAACAACCCTAAGAAGGATCAATGGATTGTATATTTCCAGTATGGTACCAGTCAGCCTCAGTAGGACTTAAATATTTCAGGTGTTTTCTCAAACACAGTAGCAGTAAGAAGAAAAGTTTGCCCAACTTTAAAAAATGTTCATCTTTTTCAGCCTTTATAGCATGTTAATAGAGAGCACTGGGGGAACAAAAACTGTACTGCCCACATCATACGATATCCAGCAGAACATCTTTAATGTATCAAACTATACTTCAGTCATCTGCCTGAACTGTTCATACTGGCACACGAAAGAAAATTTGGTATTGAACACTCACTCATATGAAAGCAGGACCTTCCCTGGCTCCTCTGTGGAAACAAAACTAAAAGTATACCTTGATACTGAAAAGTCCTCAAGATTAGCTTAAGTCATCACAGACACACTTTAATTATTAGCATGGAATGCTGCGAGGTAGGTAAACTATGGGCTGTAAGGGAACTTCCAGGTATATTAGAGACTTCTCACAGGACTAACACTTGGATTATGAAATTCTTTTCTGAAAGAATAGTGACCACCTTCACCAAATTCAAAACAAAAGTTCAAAAAAGTGTAAACTGAGTATGTGTGTATCTAAACACACAGGCACACAACCTTATTTCAGTCAAGTGACTTACTTCCACCTATTGGAGAACAGGGAAAGACGTGAAACAAAAATGTGAATTACCTTCTATCCCAAAGATGGCAGTGGATTGCTGCACAGACATACTCTAGTGTCTTCTATTACAAAGCTCTTGTTTCAGCCACAGAGATCTCCTTTCTTGAAGCTGTCTACTTTTAAAACCAACACGTTCCACTTCCACAGGGGAATTCCACATGATGCACTCTAAACCAGCAGGATGTAACTCAGTAACCTTTTGCAGCCCACAGACAATACTACCAGAAGGAACAAGCTGAATGCAATGTCAAGTTTTGGTTTTGACTTTATTCTCTGTTTTAATGGCTATTATTATCATTATTTTTCCTCAGGCTGTGAAGAGAAGACACTGTTTATGCTATGCATTATCTGCCTCAGTGACCTGCTCGAAGAAGAGTTACCTCTCACCATCTGGTAGAAGTAGCACATAAACCAGGTTCCATGAAGTAGCTCACTTGCCTACAACCCTGAAGATTATTATTTTTCACACCTGACAGACTAAAATACTAGATTTATTTATTTTTAATTCATTTTTATACATGAACTGTCTCACATTCTATAAGAAAATTTGCTATGAACAGGGAAATGAACAAAAGTTATTTGATCTTTGGGTATATCAAAGGCATGTAGGCAAAGACATGAAAAAGCTACCTGATGCTAATTTACAGTGACATGGAAAGCAGAGTATTACTCATCTAATCACTTCCCTTTCTGGCTGCCTATCTCCCACAGATGCCAGGGTTATCTACATTATTCATGTACT
Source organism: Chionis minor (assembly GCA_013398295.1). Taxonomy (NCBI): domain Eukaryota; kingdom Metazoa; phylum Chordata; class Aves; order Charadriiformes; family Chionidae; genus Chionis; species Chionis minor. Next base: position 610,304 of record VZSF01000772.1, on the reverse strand, counting down.
TCTCCCGCAATGGTTCTTGAAGTCAGCACAACATAATTGTAACAGTTTATCGACATAAATCTGTTCTGTACCATAAAAGCTGATTTACACTACTGAGCACATCCTTAAACAACGAACTACTTGTATGGCTATTACATAGGAGAAATGTGAAAAGAATTATTTGAAATTATAACTAAATTGGAAAGAAATGGCTAAGAAATACTTCAGACTTCTAAACAAAACAGGAACATTACCAAAGACTGAGGTACCAAGAAAGAAAATCCTGGATAAACAAATAAAGTAAATTGTAATAAATAACCAAAGATCAGGTGGCTGTTCCTAGGTAAAGGAAAAAAAAAAAAGGAAAAAAAAAGAAATAATAAAAAGACTTCTTTGAACTGAAAGCAAAATAAGCGCAGTACATATCATCTCTATCCTTAAAAAACCGAAACAAACTAAAACTCATCTAGCTGGAACCACTAGAACTACAGACTCAGAAATTTTTGCACCAAGACCTCTGTAACCGTTCTCATGGCTCTTTTTTAAGTTTGAGACCTTGTTTCTCAACCTTCTCATTTTTCTTTCCTTCAGAATCAAAGAACCTTGCCTTCTCTGCAGAAAACAAAACAGCTGTCTCATCCAGGATGCTGCCCTTGGTCAGGGGAGGAGCTGGGTTTGATGGATAACACATGCAACTTTTTTTTTTTTTAACTTGTTTTAACAAATCATAGTTTACATCAGGATTTTAATCTAACATCTTTGTAAGATGAGAGACATCAGATATAGAGCCTGCAAAAAGGCTGTGGGGAGGAAGTAAAACACACCCCCCCACCACTTATTACCAATCCAGTGGCTGTGGCTGCACAGGCAGAAACCTCCTTACACTTGCTGTGACACTTGCTGGGGACACAGGTGGGAATAAGACATTGATGGCACTTGTGGGTCAATCTGCAACCACAGGTAAACATCAGTGCTGTCGGTATGCAACAAGTGCACTGTGACATGCGTTTTGAAGGGACAAAATGATGTTTCCTCCTGTCCTGTTTCCTTCATGTTGGTTTGGTTGTTGGGGGATTATTTTTTTTTATTTGGGGAGGGGGGTGGAGTTTGAGAAGACTCTGAGGAGACCTTACAGCAGCTTTCCAGTATCGGAAGGGGGCCTACAATAAAGCTGGAGAGGGATTTTTCACTAGGACATGTAGTGACAGGAAAAGGGGTAAAGGTTTTACGCTGGAAGAGGGTAGATTTAGAGTAGATCTCAGGAAGAAATTTTTCACTGAGGGTGGTGAGGCACTGGAACAGGTTGCCCAGGGAAGTTGTGGATGCCCCATCCCTGGAAGCGTTCAAGGCCAGGCTGGATGGGGCTTTGAGGTGGGAGGTGTCCCTGCCCATGGCAGGGGGGTTGGAACTAGATGATCTTTAATGTCCGTTCCAACCTAAACCATTCTATAATTCTATGATTTCTAGTTCCTTATTTATTTACTCTCTGAAAAACCTTTCAGGAGATTTAATTTCCACCTTACATGCTAAGTACTACAGTGATTCTATAAGAATAAAACCTTGAGCCGAGTTCTCTTTCTGAAGGAATTCTGTTCTGCTTTTATGTGTATCTTACTGTGCATCTTCCTCTTTGCTTGACGCCTAATGTGTTCTCAATGTGGTACCACAACGCGTTTGCACTGACACAGAACAGGTTGCATATAAAGTAGGAAAGGGACAGTAAAGCATGAACTCCCTGTGCCCTCCCAATCGACAATTAAAACAAAATTTTAAGAACTACATGCTCTGAGATCTAATCCAGAAGAGGCTACAACAGTGAGTTTTTCAGGCCCAAATGGAAAACCTACAGGTAGATAACAAGCAGACCTGTAAAGAGTAGATGGACAACATTATTTCCCTTTACTTATCGTAGCCTGATGGGCAGAAGGAAAGTGTAAGGCAGATCATTAGATCTTAGATTTGAGTAGTCCAGTAAGTGCAGTGAATACTATTGTTATATTTTTAAAAAAATTTTGCTCAATCTGCTTTTTTCTTGCTGATAAAATTCAGTAATGCTTTAACGAAACAGTTGGGATTAAATTACCCTCGTCAGGAGGAAAAAAAGTCTCTGTTGCACAAGCTGTGAACCTGCCCGAATCAGTGACAGAGGACCATTTGATAGACATGCTACTGCAATCTAGGTCAGGTTTTCTGAAAAGAGGGATCAAGCTAAAAGCTTCAGGACTAGAACTTGCGGATTTGGGCAGTACAGCTTCAACTGTGACAACAGAAACTCAAAAAGATTTTTACAAAGCACTTCTTGGCTTGGTTTGTTTATGCAGCGTATACATTTAAAAATCTTTACTATGATTTTCAACAGTTTTCCACTAATGGGGATGCTGAATCTGCTAATCTGCTATTAGCTAACACTGCCATTACTCAGTGGCTACATTTCCAGTGATAGCGTGAACTCCAAGTCAGCAATTTTAAGTCAACTCAATTTTGAAGTCATTAATGCACTGCAAAACTCACTGATCAATAACTGACACTTTAAAGTGTACTCCCTAAAAATATCAGTTATTGAGTCATAATGTTTAACTGTACCCTCAACAAGTTCATTAATATACAGGTAGTTAAAGTGATCTACTGGTGATTTAGACAACTTTGTCACCTTTCAGACACTATTAAAACTACTCCTAGCAGGACTTTGACTCTTACCAAATGCTTTCTCATGACTCAGTATTTGACTGTCAAGTACTTTAGTTATGCCCAGTAAGAAGAGGTTATACCTAATAAAAGAACTGTAGTTTTAATCGAAAAATTGCATGGCATTCTGCTCAGATTACAACTTCTTTTCTGCATAAAAAAAAAAAGCAACAGTCCTGCATTCTTCTCTAATTCACTCTCAATTCAGCCTCTTTTTACTCAAAAAAATGCCCAATACTTCACAAGAACCTCTAAAATTTTCATTTGAACTTCTTCCAAAACTATGTAATCTTTGTGCCTGATGCATATACTTTCTCAGCTTTTGTCTCTTCTCTCTCTCTCTCTCTCAGGTGGAGATCTGGCTTTTCAAAAATTTGGATAGGAAATTCATTCTTTTGAGAAAAATTCTAAGGAAATACACTATTATACATGATTATAAATACATTTTACTTCTGGAAAAAAGAAAAAAAGAGCAGCTCTGATTATCCAGTAACGATGAATCATTTCAACCAGCAATTCTCTGATGGCATTACCACATACCTCCATGTGTTTCCTATGCTTACTTAATGAAAGTCTCATCTCTGAAGTTTGTTTATTCAAGATTGACACAGATAGCAGAAAATCAACTCTAACACAATAAGCTTCTCATGTGGCTCACGCTGAGCCCTCTGTCAGCACACCTGCAGATATACTGAAGGTGTTATTCAGAAGACTACATTATCACAAATCTACATACACTGTGCAGGATACTACACAACTGTTGTGCTATAAATTATCGGTTCCTCTGTCTTCTGTATACAACAGTATTTCATACCACAGAAAGCTAATTTTAACCATTGACTGAGAACAGAAATACCTGTTATATACCATGCTCTTCTAACAAATGGAAAAGGTCAAAAGGTTGGTAAAACTTTGTTAAAAGGTTAGTTTATGCTTTTAAATCAAGTCTCTCAAGATTTTGAAATGCCAGAATGCCAGCAAGCTGAAGATAAATTCTATCTACATATATATAATCTGAATTCTTTTGCCAGAAACATTTGTAGATAACGAATTCTCCTGTAGCTCTCTCCAATGCCTCACATGCAAGAGCCTTTTTTCTTAGGCTGCAGCCTACTTTCTGTATAACCGTTCACATGAATATGTAAGGCTAAGGACCAAGATTGTCCTTTCAATAGCTTCTCCTTCTATCTTTTCTCCTGTGATATATTTCTGAGAACGATATTCTCCCCGTCACTCTTCTGCAAGACTAATAAAAAAGCTAGATTCTTCTAGTTTCCTCTTGTTACAGTTTTCCTGACCATCCAAAGCAGACCTTTTCTGCACCTGTTTCACTCTCAAGTCATCTTCCTTGAACACGAATGGGACATAACCCTCCACAGGAGGATTACATTACACCACTGCCATGTAGAACATCATTAAGAATTTCTGGTCTGTATTGAAATACAGCTTCTGATACAGCCTCAGGACAAAATCAGGTGTTTACGGTTTGTCATATTGGCAGCTTGTGACCATCTTTACAAGCGTCATATCCAGGTTTTCTTCCTTGACTAATTACAAGTGCTGAGCTAATGACTTACAGCAGACACTTCACTTACTGACTCTAAATTTCAGCTTCCTTTCTTCTGAACCATTCTTCATAGAGCAATGAATGTTTCCAACAGTAAATACCCTGACTGTTGTCTTAAGTCTGTGTTCTCAACACAAAGAAATAAGAGTGCTTAAGAAACACAACACTGGGTGAAGAAAATTAACACCAGAAAGTACTTTGTTTCTGTAACAAAGTTTCCTCTCAGAAGGAAGTTACCTACTTCACTTGAAATTAAGAAAGAAATTAGAAAAACAACAATAACAACCACCAAAAAAAAAAATCCAAGTTTTTGGTCACAAGCAAAACTGTAAGCAACAGCACTTTTTATTATAGGTTCATAACAGTAAAATGTTATGCAAGCTTAAGCATATCTGGCATTACAAGTCTCAATTGTAATTCCAAAGACGAAAGCTATGATGTTTTAGTAAATCAAGCCAATAACCAGACCACCTTTACCAATGGACTATTTGGAAAGCTATGCTTACGGCCATTTACTAAGTTTTCCCAGGTCTGCTTTTGTCAAGCATCTGAAGAGAATCTTGCCCAGGCCCTTCCTTCCCACTAACACACCAATCATATCTTATGCATGAACAGAAAAAACAGTTCTTTAAATTTTCCACTAGCTAAGCTTTTCTTAGAGGTTAAATAAACCTCTAAAAAAAGGTTATTTAGGCTTATTTTAAGGTTTATTTTAGAAGTTAAAAAAACTATAAAAAAAGTTTTATTTAAACAAACCTCTTTTACACCATAAAAACTCTTGAACCAAGTACGGACAGATTAAACTTGCTTCAATCAAATACATGGGCACTACACTTGTGGGACAATCTTCTGATGAGAAACATCATCAGTCATTTGCCAACAACTCCCAGTCAATGTCAACAACTCAGAGGCACGCACTAGCAATTCCGTTTCGGGTTGCGTTTGTCCCAGTGCAACAGAACCCACACAACCAACCTCAACAACTTCTTTCAGAGAAGACCCATTTGTTATCCCACTACTCCGTTGTTACTGAGAAACAAGAAAAAATGCTGCAAGGAGGCAAAGTAAGTTACAAGGTTGGACGCTGTAGCCAACTTCCAAGAACATTATTTTTTAACAATATATATAGACTGGATTTATACAGCATATATAAACCTGTACAGAGGAAGAAGAGAACTTAGACTTTCCTTCAGACATGATGAGCGTAGCCTCTTTAGAGGCTGCAGCATAGAAACTAGGCAATGTGGACAAGCTGGCGATTCACTGAGCACACTGGCTGTCAAAGAGAAAAAGGTTGACAGCAGCATCACCTTCATCATGCAACCGCAGGACGTGTTGCAGGACACCGCACATTGTAACAAACCCCACAGTGAAGTCCTGCTGCAATGCATGTTTGCGTATGTTAAAGACACAAAGTAGGAAGAGGAAATGACAGCAGTCAGTGAGAGGTGGAAAACCTCTATTTGCTTAGCTTCGGTGAATAAGTGATCTTCAGCAGCATGTAGGACACAACACTTAAAAAGATTTCAGGGCCACAGGAACAACAACTGGAGTTACTAACAGGTCTGTGAGGCCGTCGCCTTGGACAGAAAGGAAGGGAAGGCAGACTCGGGGTTCTGCTGCTTTTCCTTCTGCAGGAGAATCATAGAATCATAGAATCACTTGGGTTGGAAGAGACCATCAAGATCGAGTCCAACCATAACCTACACTACCAAAACCACCACTAAACCATGTCCCTCAACACCACGTCCACCTGTCTTTTAAATACCTCCAGGGATGGAATGTTCAGTGCAGCCAGCAGTCACCAACTCACTTGTCTTTGTTTTTCCCAGGACATAAAACCATAGTTTCACTTTTTCGTTTGAAAAAAGCCTCAGAGGCAATAACAGAGCAGGAGCATGTTCTGCACTGAATTCAGTTCTACTTCAGATGTACAATGCATACAGAGTGCTTTCTTCCATGCCAGTAGGCTTTTTAAGAGTTTATCCTCCTATATTATTTCGTGCTACTGATAGTGAAGGGAAAAACTCAAAGTCATCACCATCCATTTTTCAGGTTTTGAATGCTGGAAGACAATGTCTTAAAGCTGAAAGTAGTATTGGATTAGTAATATGGTGGCCTGGGATGACAGCATAAACTGTGTTTGTTTTAGGGGAAACTTGAACACATTAAGATTACAACATACAGATATGTTTTAGAAAAAACCAGAATTTCTTCAACAAATAAGATTGCATTATTTTAAATAGCTATCAAAAAGTTGGTCTAAAGTGAGGGGGGGTTTTAATAACTTTAGTTTTTATACTTTTTCTACAGTGGACACTACCATAGTCTAAATGCACCCCCAAACTGCTTTGGTTTTCTTTAAAAGAAAGTAAATTTCAATTCAGATATTACATGACTGTTACACGAACAATTCTTCACTGACTGGAAGAAGAAATAAGGGAGGAGGAAATCTCAATCCTTGCATATGTTATGTTTATAAACAAACATGGGTTAAAAAACCCTCTCAAAAGCACCAGGGTCACTAACATACTAGGTCTTTTAGACTATAATATTCTAAGTAGTATTATTACACATGCAATATTATATGTAAGTGAACACATTAAAAGAATCTCCTTAAATACAGAAATAATTACTTTAAGTCTCTGGTAATATATAGTTAATTTCTTTTCTTTTGGCATATGAACACAAAGCAACTGATAAAAAGCGTATCACTAAGTTGCCTCAAGCTGCTTTTAGTTGTAGACAAGGGAATTTATTGCCAGCAGGAGCAGTCTACATTTTTTAAATTGTTTCTGCATTCTTTGTATACAGATTGTCAAATTATTTGCATATGGTAGACTCTTGTCATTTCCAGCTGCTCTTTGGTCCTTACTGTTATAGCAACTTTCAGTACAGTTTACTGAAACTTGGCCACTGAGCAACAGTATATTCCAAAACTACAACTAAACACACAAAACCTCTCCCAGTCATATTAAAAGGTAAGTAAGAAATACAGTTTTTCTTTGACAGACAACAAAGCAAACAATTCAGTAGCATTCATTCACTGTTCTTCAGCTGCTTTCACAGATGAATTCTGACAGGCTAAAAGACTCTTTTAAGCCTTAAGTTCACCTAAAACAAATTAAGTGGTACTGTAAACTCCCTTTTAAGATTTCTACGAATCTTTCATCTATTTTAAGCAAGTCATGGACTGGTTTTAAAAACTTGCAGGTGATAGATGAACTCCAATGCCTACAGTTTCTATGCATAAGACTACACTACAAAGGCAGCTGGCGAAAGTTTGTGAGATCCCTTCAAAATTTATTTCTGGACTTTAATATAAACTTTTTTGGTGTTTCTAGAAGCTTTCTGGTCTTAAGTATTTCCAAGAAAATCCACCTGAACAAGGACCTATACTCTTTGCTTTCACTTGGGGTTCCAACATTGACTTTGCAACATGACTTATCTTGCACTGAACTGTGAAAATGGTGTTCAAGTAACTTACATACTGATTATAAATCATAAAGATAATTTTTCAGTGTCCTAAGTGCAGTGAACTCTTAATTTCCCCAAGTCCACTGTAATGCTCAGCAGACGGTAAAGTTCACTAAAAAGTTAACCAAATCACTACCTAGGTAACATGAAAAGGATCACACAGATTGACAGGTAACCTACGCAGTACTCAGATTAAGAGTTCAATCAAAAACTTGTGAAACAATGGGGAAAATACTCCCAAATTTCAGACTGGGCTCTAACATTATTATCCACTTTGCATGATATAGATAAGGTGGTGGTTAGCCTCTTTGCAATACATGGATGAGGTAAAAAACATTCTAATTAGGAATCTAGAATACCTTTCACAAGTCAGAAAGTGCTGGGACTTTACACCATCTTTCAGAATTAAAAAGCATTTCTTCTTAAATTCAGCCCACAGCATCTGCTCATCCAAATTTTTGCACAAATCCTCTTCAGTTTGTTTTGGCTAGACTCCTTGGCTGCACCCTCTTGACTGAGGTTATGTGACCTCTAGTACTACCCCCACCACAGCAACTTACCAAATATGCTAAGCCAGAAAATTTTGTTCCCTAGGTTTTCCTACCAGCCATCGGAACTGTTATTAATACAGTAAATTAATTCCATCTGAAATTTTTCACGAGAGCAATCAGCCATTGGAATACTCTTCCCATGGAAGTGTTGGATTCCCCAATATTGGACGCCTTTAAGGTTCAGCTGGACAGGGTGCTGGCCGTCTTATCTAGACAACACTTTTGCCAAGAAAGGCTGAACCAGATGATCCTTGAAGTCCTTTCCAACCTGGTATTCTATGATTCTACGAATTCCCGTAAAACTTCTGGCCTATTTTCTACTGAAAGAGAATTATCCATCTTACCAGTAATGAAAACATTATTTTAAAATTTTGCTTTATTGAATTCAAGAGTTAGAACAATTATGTATTTTTTAACTTAATGGGAGTTTTAGACGTGTGCATTAAGTAAAAAAAAAAACAAAAAACCACAAAACCAAACACCAAACAACTAATGCAGTTTGGAAAGGCCAAGGAATTGTAAAGATTAATGTATCCTCTTCAAACCCAATGTGTAGGGCTCACAGGATTTATTTTTCATACTTTGTAATTTGGTCTGGAGCTCTGATATCCCCCTGCCATGCAGAGAAACATGTCAGGGCAAGAGGTCAAAGAACTTTCAGTCCGCTCTTGGTCAAAGCAAAATCTGCATTTTGATATATATGTGACTGCAGATTACAGCAGTCAGTTTTATATTTCATAGCAGCACTGTACTGACTGATTCCTCGCCAGGACAGTTTTCTAACTCACCAGCAATTACCCAAACATTTTCAATAGAACAACATGGTCCATTTAAGATTTTCCTAGAACGCTACAAACTAATTTAAGTCTGAAGACCCTGAAGAAGGGAAGTTGCCTAAAATTTAAACAAATGCAAAAAAAAAAAAAGTCACTCTCTTCTCTTCCACTTTTTATCAGTAAAAATAAAACTTTACAAACATGCTATTTTATGGCTCCAGGAACAGCTGCAGATGAAAGTGACTACTCATATGAACACAACATATACAGTTCAAGGAGTTTAAATGCCTTCGCTTTAACTCACAATGACTACGTGATATACAGGAATGAAAACAAGACTGTTGTGATACAGACTTTTCAACTATAAGACTTCTGAACTTCAAAGTGGTGAGTTTATGAAGGAAAAATGTCAACTGTGCTATTATTAGTAATACCATAAATACATTGATTCACAGACAACTGCTTTTGCCAAGAAAGGTTGTACCAGATGAACCTTGAGGTCCCTTCCAACCTGATATTCTATGATTCTATGAATTGAACCGTCTCAGCTGTTGCTTTCAATGCTTAAGCATGTAATCTATGGCAAACACAGCAAATCAGAGTTCAAGAGAAGTAAAGAAGTTCCTGACACTGCTTAAATTCAGTACAGGCAAAGTAATAACAAAAACAACAGAAGATATCTGGAGCTTATTAATATGCAACGTAAGTTTAGCTTTACTTTTATATCATTGTTTCCACAGTACTGCCAGATCATTCAGTAAAGCGTACTGTGTATATCCAAAATATACTGCTTTTTACTCTACACTGTATGAGCAACTTCATAACTAAAAACTGTAATGCACTATTTATTTCCTATAGAAAACAAACTTTTGTGTCTCTACCCTTTCTGGCAGGAGGTGTGAAATTGTTTAGACATAGTACAATTGAACCCAGCAGAATGAAATCAAACTCTCTTGGCAAAGGTGCCCAACCATCTAAACTGCTTTAACTGGGAGCCACAAAAAAGAATGTCTGAGTTACCATATTGCCTATGTAAAACTGAAACTTTACTTATACAGTACTGAAATTAAAAATCATATCACAGAAATCTAATCAAATTGTTCTACACAGGTTTAAGAATCTAAATTCAGAAATAAAAAACTTAAACATTATGAGAAGAAACTCCACATGATACTGCTTTTTTTTATCATTCCAGCTCAGACTAATCCTACAACTGAAAAGGTCCCACCTACATTGTTTCCAGCAATGTTTTTACCCACTATATTAAAAAGTTTGTTTATCCAAGATGAATTTAGTTCCAAAACAGTGAAAGTTTAGACTGCCTCAACATTCCCCTTATTTGAAATCATTCAAATTGTTAAGAGATTTTGTGCGTGCACACAGGCAAGTCAATAAAAGAGGAGATCACTAGGCCTTCGGCTCTATTCCTCTGGAACTACAAGATGAAAAAAAAGGCGTTAGTTGAATGAGAAGAAGGTATGATACAATTATCAGGGTCAGATCAAAAAGCTTTTAGAAGCTTTTATCTTCCTAAATGAGCTCAGCTTTTAACGTTTATTTTGCAAGCTGTAAAGTAATTCTACCCTGATCAAAGGGAGAACTTAAGAGCAGCTGTTCAACTGTAAATATATATATATATCTATATTCTTGGTAAGCCAGTAATGCTGTTTGCATTCTTTAAGTCAAATAGTGGCCTGCTAGATCGTGACCTAGTTAAGCATTACAACTACATGGTTGATAATACTACACTTCTCGTGGCTGTAATGACAAAGGCCATTTTAAGTGTTGCCAAACAACACTGTGACACTGAGCAACCAGTACTACACAGGAAAATGAATAAAGCATAAAAATAATGCACATGGTGGGTGGAATCTAATTTAACGTATCAAATAATGGGTTTTAAGGCATGGGAATATAAAACATTTGTCCGATAACGCAGGATATAATAGTGGAATATAAAGTTCCCAGAAAAATGGGAAGTATTATTAGAACATTTCCACTGTTTGCAGTATGCCTAATGCTTTTCTGTACCATAAAAAGGCCTTTAAGTACACAAGCCAGATGACACTTTTTCTTCCCTTTTCCTGAACTGTATGTTACTTTAGAGGATATTTTGAGTTATAATAGGTTTATGAAAGAGCAGCACAGTGCTCAATATCAATTGTAAAAGTAATTGAAGCATTCAGAAAAGCAAGCAAGGAAGGAAGCATGAACAAACTAAATCGCAAACAGCAACTCCATCATGTTTATCCACAGATCGTTCTATTTTGAAGACTGCACGTGGTTCTAGTGGCCCTTTTACCAAAAGAATAAGGTCAGAACTAAAAAAGCCAAAGAAGAGTGACATATAATAATAAAAGGTTTGGAAATAGTTTCCATAAAAAGCAAGATTGCGTTGATTAAGATTCTTCAAGCTGGAGATGACCTGGTGGAAGGGATATGCGAGTCAAAGTCAGGACTGGAACCAATATAGCCAGTAGCAAGTGATAATTCAACTGTCTCTGTAATAGAAGGGGGAAAAAATGCCGAAACAAAACATGGAACTCCTTACAAGAGTTTACTGGGATTCAAAAAGAAACTATACAAGCTTTCTGAAAGAAATACCTACTGAGGACTTAAAAACAAAGGTAACACTTCTGCCTCATGAGGTCCCTCAGGTGCAAAACGTTAAAAATTGGCCATGTGTTCTGAGCGAGGTAAGAACACACATCAGGCTAGTTGGTATTCTTCCCTAGGCACACACTGTGGGCTACTGAGACAGGCTACCAGGCTAAGCAACAGTTACTGCTACATGCTGCCTCATTCAGTAGGATGTAAAAACCTCACAAAGTTTTAGCCTTCAAAAATCCAGGGCAATAGCTTTGTTAAAACTGGCAATTGACAATAGTACATTATGATTACTGACTGAAGTTCATTGACTTACCATACGCAAGTCCCTTAGCTGTATAACAATGGAAGGCAAAGCCATTTCATTGCACAAATCATATTTTTGCTGTTTCACTGTGCCGCCTGTACAGTAAACCTGGTATACAGCACTTTTTAATTCAATGTCAAAATTATTTAAGGTTAAAGCAGACGTTTCATATGCACTGATATACTTCAAGATTTTTAACACGGTAAGTTTTGTCTGAATGACAGCTTGATATTTGGAGATGACAGATAAATGAAAAGAAATAGGACTTTTAATGCAAAATGGTTGCAGCCACTCTATCAATGTAATGATCACTTCTAGTTTGAATGGAGTATATATGCAGTCTCCTAAAAATAGACTGGAAAAAGAGCTTGTTCATATCCCAGCAATATGCTCATTTAAGAAGATAATAAACAGTATTGTTTTAGGGGTACATCAGTATAAAAAAGCGACATTCACATTTACAAGAATTGTTAACTTTATATGAATAACACATTACACAAAGAACAAAATCTCTTCTCTGAAAAGTTCTTAAATCTAGAGGCAGACAACTACATATAGCAGATGTGTAATATGCAGAAGTTCACAGACTCAGTTCTCTAGCAGACCTTACTAAATGCTACGTGAATGATGCCTTCCAATAATAAGTAATCGTCATCACCATCCAGTGTTCCATTCAGAATGTCACTAAGTTACACAATACTGGATTTACAAGCAGAAAACTAAAACTATACCAAAACAAACCCGGAAATGTGACCCACCTGCCTTTCTTCACAAAGCTAGCAGATCCTAGTTAGAATTATTTTTTCGATCAAATAAAGAAGGGCAGGCAACAGAAAGTGCTAAATAAGACACCTTTCTGACAGGACTTCTGTTCAAAACATCTGACAATAGATGAAGTCATATGCTAAAATTCCCAGCTTCATGGGATTCCAGCATAGGACTGCAGTTGAGCCAAAAAAGCACTTACATTGCTTGAACCTCTGGTTGAGCAGTTGAGGGTGCTTTCTGCAAAATTCTCCTTAAATTATATGTGCCAAAACAAAACACTTTTTATTCAATTAATCCAGCAATTGCACCTATGAATCTGCGTCTAACACTTCAGGGGGGCACCGTTTTTCAAGCACAATGCTGACAGTGAATTTAACAGATGAAATCTGAGCTCCTATGAAGAAGGAAAGGTGCATTGATTTCACTAGGTCTGAGATTTAACTCTCAATGACTATATTTAACTGCAACCACTTTAGTACATCTATTCACCATTCTGTAAACATGAGAGAGCTCAAGTGTAAATATTGCCATTTGCTTCCTCCTTTGGCTCAAGCCTTAAGATAATTTGGTCACATGATGCTCCTCTGCCTGAGGGAATCCTGACCTAGATAGAAGAAATTGGCTTGGCAGAAGACTACTTGCTTGGTAACTTTTGGCATAGTTGATCAGTCCCCCAATCAATTTTTTCCAGCTTCAAGTGACAAAAATATAAACTTCTCAATAGCCCTATGAAGGCTGATGCATATTTGTAAAGCTTTTCAAGAGAAAAGGGTTGGTAAAAATTTGAAGCATTAAAATCAGGTCCAGTTTTCAGCAAGGTCACCTAGTGACAAGGTCTGAAAAAATTTAAATGTAATGGTTGCTAAACCTATTTTTAGGTAAAATGTTGCTTACAGCGTATCTATAATATTTATTTTTATACAAAATGACTTTATTGCAGATTGACAGAAGAAAATTTTTTAACGGAGTAAAAACTAAGTCTACCTGGCATCCACCTTCATCAGTCTGGAAAAAATAACTCCAAACCAGATGTCAATTGTCTTTTTACTCACAAAACACATGGTGTTGCCTAAGAGATGTAAAAAGAAAGTATATCACCTATAAAGACCATACGAATATGATGTTTTATAGAAATAAGTAAATTATGAGTTTAGGTGAAATACAACCTTTTCAAACCCACTTACAAATGTGGCATAATATCACACTAAGACAGGATTTTGTATCCATCACATCCACGCGTTGCATAAAATCAGTGATCAATTTAGATTGGAAAGGACCTCTGGAGTCACCTGGCCCAACCTCCAGCTTCAAGGAAGACCAACTATATCATATTGTACAGTGGAATTACAAGGAGACTTTTGAAACAAAGGAAGAGTCCACCTAAAAGGAAGGACAAACATTCATGCTTCATTTATAACGGAGGAGAGGAACCTCATAATGGCAACAGAGCAATCACCAAAGCCTGACTGGACAATGGAGAAATCACCCCACCTGGATCACGACCTCTTCCCTGCCTTGAGGAGCAGCCTTCCCACCGGGTGACAGGGGCAGCCGCACTCCAGCCGGCACAGTGGCAGTCTGGGGTGCAGCAAGTCAGGGGGGATCCATGGCTCAGGTGGGCTATGTGACTTGGTGGGGGCAACTTCACCTCTGGCCTGTGTAGATCAGCAGACTGCAGGAAGTGGCCCTGGTATAAAGCTGGAACATCCACATCTCCAGGAAGAGCTGTGTGCAACTGGGTGACCTCACAGTCCTGAAAGAGGCATTGCTTGTAACCCACACTGCCTATGGAGCTTGTGTGTCAATAGCTGTGTGGGGGAAAAGGGGGATTAGAACTTTTAATGATTAGTTAGGAAAAGCATTTAGGTATTTGTAGGCTCTTGTAAACATTTTTAACCGTCTGACACTGATTTATCTGTTGTATTGCTGGTATTGATCCCAAGTATACAGTTCCCTGATTGCTGCTTAATTACATCATGTTAATAAATCAATGAATTGCTTTTTGTGATTTAAATTACACGATCTGAGCAGTTTTTCCTGCAACAGTCAACGATACGTCTCTGAATATATCAATCCTTACGTTAATTTCTGATGTTCCTCAGCAGTTGTGCATACATAATACAGAACAAACATGCTTTTTTTTGGGGGGCGGGGAATATTTCCCTGGAGAAGATTCAGTATTCAGCTGCATCCAGTTAACTCAAAGCACACACCTTTTAAATAAGTAGAACCCTAAAGAGGGATCCAGTACCTTTATGAACTTTCCAAACTGATTCACCTCTGATCAAACTCAACGTAGGCCTCTTCATCATTTAAGTCTTTTAAAATCTTACGCTAGCCTCCTTCACAGATTCTGACATTACAGCCAGCATAATTAGAATTCCCACACAAGTGGGATTAAAAACAGACCTAAAAGAAAGGAAAAAATATATCGAAAATGACTAGGAGACAGTCATGTATTTTTGCATCACACTGCAGAAAAACAGCTCATAGATACAAACAAAGAAACAGACAAAGTTAGAAACACTTCCATTTCAACAAGTTAGTTCCAAGCTGGATTTACAGCTGCAAGTTTTCAGGTTTGTTCAGCACTGCCGAGCAAGGTAAAAAAATTTTTACCTCTAGGGAAACTAAACACAAGGTCAGTCTCAGAGATACTGGTCTTGCCTCAGCAAGTTCACCTCAGCAAAACAGAAATACCTCGCCCTCACTATTTTGCCAGCACTGCCCACGCACAGTTACCATGGTTAAAAAAATCAAACCCATGCCACTCCCACTACTATTTTTCTCTTCTAATTGTGAAAACAAAGTCTCAGTCTGGCCAGATGGCTTCAGGTCTCCTGACTCTAAATGCCTCTTCCCTGAAGCACTACTTCATTATACACGTAATATCAGAAGAGAATTAAGCATGAAAAAAATTTCAATTATGTAGAAAAATGATATTATGATTCCTAACATCACCTTTACCCAACTAGGACCTTCATAAATGGAAACTTGGCAATGTGAGCAAGGTAGACTGTTGCACAACCCACATCTCCCAGATCACACAAGGCTTTGTTTCACACAGTCATCTACCTCCGAAGTGTCTGGCAGGAACAGAGGGAGTTGAAAATTATACCAAAATTATAAAAATAAAAAAAAAAAAAAGATGACACATACAGGAACAAACCATCATCTAACGAAATAGTAGGTGACCACATTATTACAGAAGTCATCAATATTTCCTGCACTTTGTACTGCGTGATCTGTCTTAGAAATGAAACTAAAGCAGCAGAAGAATAAATAAGCCCAGGTTTACTATTGCTTTTTTATCTTCTGGTTCTAGTACAGTGCTCAACCCTACCTCATATCCCTCTCACAGCAGTGTCTTTAATACAATTTTTTCTAAACTCAGAGTCAAAGCCATAACTCCATTAACAAGAAGCTCTCTATTCATTTCCCCGATGCAAAAATTTTAAATGCTTAAGACTTGAATAACAGCCCAACTCCCTTCTGAATTCCCTCTTAGTACTTCTAACATTACAATCCTAAAAGCTCAGCTGTTTCAAAATCCTTTCAGAAAAGGCTATACCTGAATTTCTGACATGAAGACCAAAGGGCAGGGGAATTAAATCATTCAAGGCAGAAGTTTTACATTGGATTGGTTAAACTAAAGAAACAAAAGAAAGTGAGCAACCAATGTAAGCTATTAATAGTTTACAAATTTGGATTCTGAAGTAATTACTGGAGTAAGCAATTAGTTGACAGAAAACACAGATGGTAGTTTATACTGCACAAAAAGTGTAGTATTTAATTTGACAACATATAACCATTTTGCAAATCTGTAAGAAGCACATAAAATCTAGATGTATAATCCTTTAAAATAGATACGCAGTATTTTATGTTTTACCATTGGGGTATGACTTGCACATCTAAAAATCTTGACTTTTTCCTTCAACTCTTTCCAACTAGTGCAACTGCCTCCCTGCAAACTTCGTCTGAACTTAAACCAAACAGCCTCAATGCCAGTTAGAAAAATGCTGGTTAAAAAAAACCAACCAACCAAACCCCATTCCTTCATGCTCAAATACAGTTGTACAACAAACATACTCTAGGCTTTGGAATTCTAGGATTTGTGCAAGGTAAAAGAAGTAGTTGATGAAAGTCATGATTTAGCTCTTTTGTATTCGACCTCATTGCAAGTCTAAGATTCTCATTTCCTGAGGAATGTAATTAAGTTGTGGAATTCTTGTACCACAGCAGAATGACTTAAGAGAACTATAAACAAAACTGAATAAATGATGAAAAAGAAATTATAGTACTGCAAAGATTCACGAGCATTTTTGAAACTCTGTTAAAAATAGCTGCATGACAAATATTAAACAGGAATAAAATTCAGTAGTGATTTCCATTTTCAGCCCTGGAAGTTAGAGACAAATTGCTCTTGCCAGTTGCAGAAGATACAGTATCCTGGAGTTTCCATAGGGAAAAAATAAACAGTAAAAAGCAGAAACAAAACTGCTAAGATTTACTGTACAGGGAGCTCTTAACAATCATTATACATGGCTAAACAGTCCTGCAGACTGAGACATACATTACTATTATGAACAAGTTTCTTTAAAATTAATTCCTTAAAAATCTGAGATGATCTGCAGCTACTCTGAAAACTATTTTTCACAATTCCTTAGAAATTCCGTGCTAAATCTCCCCATTAGAGAGAAAAGTCACAAAGAATCTGTGGTATGCCATAAAAATGTACTATTTACATAGCACAAAACAATCAAGCTAGTAGTTTCTAGGGTGCCCTATGGGCTGTGGATTTTTTTTTTTTAAATTTCTAATGAAAAAGGAAATGGGTTTGTTGACAAACAAATGGCTTTGTTTTGATCAAATTAAAATAGACTTTTAAAATTCTGAGGCATACTAAAGGAAAATTAACTATATTCTACTAAAATAAGATTTCGATTTTTGTGCCAGTAACTTTTGACTCTGAAATTCCAACCGAGTCAACAGCCTTCTATTTTGCTAAGTAAAAAATATAATATGATTACAATATGACTAGTCTAAAAACATGGGGACTATTACACAAAGGAACACTGTGGCAGGAAAATCAGAGTCACTCATTCATCAGAATTTCAAGTATTTTCAGAGTACAACTGAACAAGCTACAATACACCCACAAAATTTATTTTTAAGAGGTCAGTAGAGTTGCTTGCTCTATTACTGACTGTCTTTGCTAAATATTCAATAGAGAAAATATGTTGAAGACATTAAATGTATAATGTTGACAATAAAAAGCAATATATGCAACACACTCACAGGAAACATCAATGGGAAACAAATCGCCTAATTCTTGGTATTTTGCAACTATCTCTGCAAACATAATATTAAGTCACTAAGACAGATAAGTAAAATCATCCATCACACTCCCCCACAGTTACACTAACAGGGTTGCTCCTCTATACTAGTTCATACTCACTACATCCATAATTCAGTTGCTTTAAGATATTCAGTTATCTCATAATGCAAGCAACATACTTAGAGGATACACAAGTTTTACATCCCATGTTTACCATCTATGGACTTCTAAATTTTCTTCCACCTGATAAAACATCACACTTCAGAAACAGACTACTTAATTTCCCCCCCTGTTTTACAATTGTGGAAAATTTTGGAAGATCTGACAGAGCCTTATGGCAATGCTGATATTGCAACGCTGCCGACGTCCAAAAAAATCCAAATAAAAACTGATAGCACTTTAAAAAATAACCTATTATTTTCAAATATGTTTGCTCATGAATACACAAACATAATTTGAGTTACCCCATTGATCTGTAGTACACGATGGTAGTGTTCCTTTCTCCATCTCAAAATGGGACATTAATGGGACAAAACTCAGTTTTGGAAAACCTCCAGCCTTTAAGTCACAAGCAACATGACATTATGAATAAAACCAGTGTCTTCCTTTACAACAACGGCACCGTTGTGCACCGGATGGGCCTACAGTATATTGGGGGGGGCTGCAATTCGAATAAATAACCAAAAATTAAGACTACCTACTATCTGGAAACAGATGACCAAATATAACACCTGTGTCTTAAACATCTACCATTCTGAAACCACCAGAGAACATGCAGAACATGTAAAAGTACTATGAAAAAGTAGTTTCATTAAGAACTACTGTAATTAACTTACTTTAAGCAAATTCAGTTAGTTGGATTCTCGATTCATTTTAAAGCTAAGGGGGAGAATATTTTGTGTATTTCCTTGTTTACCCTAACTCCACTAATGGTCCACAACTGCAGCTCAGAAGATGATGCTGATCATCATTTTCTGAGCCCTAAGGGTCAGATGCCGTAAGGGAAGCTAAGAACAAACACACATGCAGCATAACAATACGCACAATGGAACTAATGGTGGTCTTTGAATTGGATCCAGAAAAGACCCTTCCAGAGCTCTTGCACGAGATTACAATATTAAGTTGAGAGACAATCTGTAGATCAGACTGCGAAGTAAAACCCTTCCCTCTAAAAAGTCCAGGATCAAAAAAAAAAAAACCCCAAACCAAAAGCAAACCAGAATCAAAACAGTCACCACGCATTTTCTCACGGACTGCAGATTTAGTGATCTCTGGTCTGTTTCTCCCTTCAAAAACTATCTACTCAAAGCAGCCATCCAAAACTATGTTTAGGTTTCTTTGATAAGAAATGTTACTATTAGACATGTAACAGCCCTATAGTAAATGACAATTTAAAGCAAACAATCAAGCACAAGTTTGTGTAGCATGCCTAACAGTTATTAATAAGCAACTATAAAAAAGCATAGTTCTGTTGTTATTAACAATAAATTTGATTTGGATTTATGTTGCCATAGGATTTCCATTCTATCAATCTGCCATTCGTTTTAGCAAAAACAGTTTAGATAAAATTGCACAGTCAGTATTTCAATCCTTCTAAAAGCTTGTCCTTTGACGTTATTTAAAAAGTCAGGAACTACTATAGGCTTGAATACTACGTGACCATTACTGTTCTTTGCTAAAGAGCAGATCCATCAAACCCCAAAACATTTATGCACTTGTCAAAACAGCATGCATAAGCACAGTAAAAACTAAACGAGGACCTCCTAATCTTTCTCTTATTTTCCTAGAAACAATCTCTATTTTAAACTTATCAAAAAGAGGAAAAGAGTCCCAGAAATACGTTCCTTTAACTGACATGGATTCTCCTCACTTGGCTGAACTGAAAACTTAATACTGTCTTCAGATAAACCAGCAGCACCTTACTGTTATGGAATGAAGTCTAAGGAGTGCTTTTCACCCAGCAAACGTTACAAAAAGGGTGGCCAGTACTAGTCAGAAATGAGATCAAACTTTGGGCTTACATACCTGCTAGAAGATGAGAAATTCCAGAGGGAAAAACCTCAGGGGAGGCTGAAACTCATGAACTACGTGCTCATGGAGTTCACAAAGTACAGTGTAACTGCATCAACTAAAGGAAGGCTAAACTGCAGTCTCAGGTAAAAGCATGCTCTGACAACTGCATCCTTTAGGAAGACAAAAGGAACAACTGGAATTGACTATTGCTCTCAGTGCCAACAGTTAACACAGCTGTGTAAGAACCCGGTCAAAAGTCAAGTTCATTTTTGTTAATAGCTCTTTTTTGTTAATATTTTTTCCTAAATATGGCAACAAGTGTCAGCTTAACTTAAATTTTCTTTTTTCCTCATTGTCTTTTTGAGCTCTATTTTTTTTTCAGCCAGCTGGCCGGACAGCAGTCACTTCCAGGGTAAGTGACCCACCACAGTTTGCCTTCCATCATCCTTTTCCTAACAAGAATTATATTTTGGGTGCCTCTAAAAACCGCTGCATCTACTGCTTTATTACTGATCCTACGGCCTATTACATACTCGTCTTTTTAAGAACTAAGAATTTTGTATCTTTTACTAATGGTAAATTTTCACACTCTTTACACAGGGACTCAAGAGAAAGTGATTGAACTTCTCAACCAACTTCAAATGCTCCAGTTGTCACACAACAGAAATATTTTAACAACTGTGGTAGACTACACGTTGCCGCCAGCATTTTTTCTGCCTGCCTCCCCCAGTCCCACACAGAATCTTCCAAAGTCATTTCTAGCACTAGGTAATACATCCTTTTCTTGGTCATGGTGGAATCAGGACAGTATGCAATACAAGCCTAGGTAAATGACTGTACTTATTGCTGGTAAGAGGTACCCAAACAACGGAGTTACATCTCATACAGAACTGTAGGAACACCAATAATTTCAACCTACTTGATAGCAACACCAAGATTTTTATTGCTTTTTTTTTCCTTTTTCTTTTCACAAACCCCTTCAAATTGCTTCAAGACTACAGAAGGATCATCCCATAGACACAAAATAGAACACAACATTCCATCAAGAGTGGTTCCAAACAATTTCTTTGAATGTCTTTGCTTTGAGCTGTGAGCGGCAAATTACTGTAAAATATGCCATTGCTGTTAGAAAGAGTTGCCTTAAATCATTAAGGTGCAAGGAAGAGGCTATCTATCTTAGCAGTCAGACACTCCTACAACGTTTACAGATCACGTTTACTCTCTCTGTCAAATCCATAACAACCATTTTATGTCTTAACTAGAGCTGGTAAAACTCATGTGCCTTGCAATAGCACTTGGCAAAGTTGTATCACTTTGTTTATTAAGGAGCGTCCAAGTCCAGAGGAGGCAACCTGGTGCCACATGTACTACCTAGTCACAGTATACAACAACAATGTTACTTAATGAATCTGGAGATGACAAATAAGTTAAACTCTCTTCATGACTGCGTGATAACCTAACACTCAGTCAACAAAGAGAAAGTAAACAGTAAAAAGGAGCAGGAGAGCATTACATTTTAAGATACAGAAAGAGCAGATGACTAAGTATCTAAGAACTCAGAACCAGCTTTCTAAGAATGCTGGTTTGCATAAAGCTGGTATAAAACACACTGTCCAGGCTTCTGAGATGAAAATGATATTATAGAAGCTCTCTACTGCAGCCATTGAGTTTATTAACAAAACTAATCATGAACATAAATCTACCAGATAAGTTTTGTTAAAAAAAGAAACTCAGAACATAATAAGCAGCAATGCCTTCTGAAATTTATACTACACAACTTGTAATCACATCCTGTAGTATGGAAGCAAGCTTTTCTCACACAAAGAATTTCTCCTATTGCTATTTACAGAAATGTTTACGAAATAAATGTAAGAATATGAAATGATCACTGCTATTTCCCCTTAAGAGAAAATTGATTTTCAGAGTTGACCCTGAAGAATCCAACTGCAAAACCATGACAGCCATAAAAAAACCCCCTCATGTCCAATTACATCTTGCAGATTTTCTTTCCTCTGGCATATGTGGTGCTTCATAAATCTTCTATAGCAGGTTAGTCCCTTTGGATGGCTGAGTTCACAAGCTGGCCTCCTTACAGTGAAGGGGAATTGAACTGAGATTGCAAAGACGACATGCATACCCAACAGAAAACTTATTTTACTGCTGTTTTCATCAAAAAAACAAGTTTTATATTAATGGTACTTCTGGAAACAGTCAGGAAATAAGGACAATAATTCTTATTTGGGAATAATCCTAAAACACACTTCTTACCTACTCATGTTTATCAACCTCAATCCCCCTCATCATCACTTTTTATTTCTATTAAGTAATTTTACAGCAATAACAGGACTACTAAAAAAAACCCACCTCAGAATACTTAGCTGTTGTGCTAAAAGACACAGTGTACACTTCACTCAGTAACACTGTTACAGACAGAAAATTGTTGGGATTCTGCAGGCATTAAAATCCAAAACTGAAAGTACTGTAACTTTCAGAGATGATAATCACTCAAAGGGCTTATCAAATTCCAGAGTTCAGGGTGTTAACTATTTTTTGAATACCAAGCTTCCAACACTGAAAATTTTGTTCTGCGCTGTTGGGCACAATCCTGACACAGAAAACTTGCCTTGAGGGCAGCATCAAACACTGCAAAGGATCCTTCACTGATAACCAACAACTGAAAAAGCAAAAGGCTTATTTCTTAGGGGTAGCCAAATACAGCATATTGAAGGACTCACTGATTCCCTCCTCTCCTGGCCTGGTTAATGAGAGCTGCTGCTCCCTGACACCTTTCCAAGTCCCACAAGAAGCAAGGTGGAGCAATAATTCCAAAGGGACAGAGACACACATTGTAGGTAATCGGGCTCACCACAAACACATAGATGAATAGAAGGGGACAGTACTGCACTGAACACCCTCGCAAACGCGGGCAGCGCAGATAGGTCCATCCTGTTCCTAAGGGTCAATCCTCAGAGATAAAAAAGCCTTCACTAGTGTCTCTGTAACAGCTATCTTGCAGAACCCTCCACCATCTCTCTGAGACCCACATCCTGCTTGCTGGAGAGTCCGGCTGGAACTCTGTCAGCAGATGCCTACAAAAACATTCACAGGGTGGGGGGAAGAAGAGTTCAATAGGATAGGATAAGCCGCGGTGATCAGGAAACAGGGTTTTGCCAGGCAAATGTACTAACCAGCCGCCTGCTGAAACATAACTGCCCCCTTTTATCCCTTCCTTCTCTCCTTTTTCCCCAATACTCATTCCTCCTCACTTCACTTCGATCCTGCTCTTCTCCACCTCTGGTCCTTGCCTTAAACATCCCATAGCAGATCTGTGCAACCCCCAAATTCTCCTGTCAGTCCCCAACTCCACCCCTTCCACACTCCTCGATACATCCTATGCACCTTTATTCAACAGCTTCCCCCTCCCCAGTTTGCCTGGCATTCCAGAGAGTTTCTTCCAGTGAATCACCTCAGCAGGTTTTGCAACAGGGATAATGGCTTCATCAGTCACCTTTGCTGGGTTTAGGAGCAGCTGATTCAGACAGATCAAGCTGGATTAGTTCTCCACCTTGTCACTGTTCCTCTGGTCATTATCTGCCTATCTGAATAGCCATTAGCCACATATCCTTAACACACAGGATCTCAAAAAGCAATAAGCTTTTGAGACAGCTTAGTTATTATTTCACAGACATTCTAGCATTTTTATTGTATTATTTTGTTCTATTTTTTATTTAAAAACATTTAAGTGTGATTAAAAAAAATACTTTTTCAGTACACTGTAGTCATTAAAAAAATCAAAAATAAGAGGTGAGAAGAAAAACTTAATGTAGCTGCAAACTATACCGAACTATTAAAATAGTTGGTGGTGAGGGGCAACGTACTCTTCCCTACTATTATACAACCCATCTTTCCCCAAATCCTAGTTCCAACCTTTCTTCCGTCTCTCTCTATTCGTTCCAGCACTTGTTCTTGTATCTTGCTGACAGATTTTCACAAGTCATGACATATTGGTGTATCCCCCTTCATAACATTTGCTCTTACCATACTTCTACTGGGTAAAAATTACTGTTACGTCTGTCCCCCTCTTTCTTATAAGCCCCTTTTAAGTAGTGGGAGACTGCAACAAGGTCTCCCTGGCACCTTCTCTAATCCAAGATGTACAACCCCAACTCTCTCAAGCCTGTCCTCACGGGAGAGGCGCTCCAGCCCTCTTACTATTTTTGTGGCCCTCCTCTGGACCTGCTCCAGCAGGCCCATGTCTTTCCTGCCCCATATCCCTCAGGACTGTGAACTCCACTAGTGCATGATCACTGCAGCCCAGCCTGCCTCCAAGCTCAACGCCACTGATTAGCTCACTTGCGTTGGTGACCAAGAGGTCCAG
This sequence comes from Chionis minor, assembly GCA_013398295.1. Lineage (NCBI taxonomy): Eukaryota > Metazoa > Chordata > Aves > Charadriiformes > Chionidae > Chionis > Chionis minor. Next base: position 585,858 of record VZSF01000772.1, on the reverse strand, counting down.
TATCACGTCCCCTCTGGTGGGGCTGCCTATTACCTGGCTTAAGAAGTTATCCTCAGTGCATTCCAGGAGTCTCCTGGATTGCCTACAGCTCCCCATGCTACTTTTCCAGCAGATGCTGGGGTGGTTGAAGTCCCACACCAGGATGAGAGCCTATCACTGTGATGCCTCTCGTAGCTGGAGTAAGAAGGCTTCATCAATATGCTCCCCTTGATGGGGTGGCCTGTAGTAGACAGCAACCACAAGGTTCCCTTTGTTGCTTTGGTTTCTACTTCTTATCCACAGGCTTTCAACCTGCTTGTGGCTATTCTTCAGAGACACCTCTTCACACCCTATCCATTTCTTGGTGTAGAGGATGCCTCAGTGCCTCCTTTCTTACCTGTCCCTTCCGAACAGGCTGTAGCCATCAACAGTCATACTCCCATCATGGGATTTATCCCACCAAATTTCAGTAATGGCAGCTATGTTCTACGATGACATGTTATTTTTCTAAGGGAAAGGATTCAGAGGAGGAAAAATGTGCACAGTAACACTGCTGAAAGTAGCAGGGAAGGGGTAAAAAAGAGAGACAGGCTCCCCCGTCTTTAGCATACACAAACACTGTTGTAAACACCAGGATAGGAAGCCAGCTTTTGCCTGAAGAATCAAAGACACTGTCGGTTTATTTTTGTTTTTGCTGCAGACTGAAGAGTTACATTACCCAGCGTTTACTAAATGTAAACGTTAAGATTCAGAAAATATGCCTACATCAGCAAAGTTCAGATTTCTAGCTTGTACTGGTGCAGGTCCATAAACAATAGTGATAGTGTAGACCATGAAATAGTGTGAATATAGGTACTTTTGCTACCTCTAATGATATACAAAGTTAGGGAATAAAAAATAAACATCCTTCTTTAGCTTTCAGTGTTAGTAGTACCAACAGAGAATTTTCACCCCATTTTTAAGTAAGGCCAAAAGTTTTTAAGGTAATTATATTTTAATTAGCTATTTCTTTCAGAACTAAAAAGTGATTTGCGTTGCTTTAATGTAAGCAAAAGCCAGCCATTCATTTAACTAGCCACAATGCTTTTTTTCTCTGCTTTTCTGGTGTGCTGTTAAATAGCAACTATACCCAATAACAAAAAAGGCTCAGTTCTACCGAGAATTTAGATATCACATGGAATAATTGCATGTTGAAAAAATGGGTTTATTTTAGCCTTGGCTATCAACATAAACCAGAAACTGTTTCTATACTGTAGTTAGTCTATACATTATGGCTAGCCACAGGATACTAATTTGCTATGTTATTTGAAGGTTTTGTTGTCTTTTTAAATGTACATCCTTATTTGCTTTTTCCTCTTTCCCCAGTGGTCCCACCTTCATTCACGTTCATTTCAGACAATTCCGCAAGGAAACCACAAGCACTGCCAGTCAGGGACCTCAGCATAACCCTTAAGAATCTACCTTCTTTCCTGCCTTCTTTTTGTTCAAAACCTTGCAAACTAAGCTTCTCAACTATCAGGGCACAGAAGTAGTCTTGAGAAGCCACGCTTTAAGAAAAGCAAGCAAGAAAAGGATTTTAAACTTGTTTCCAGTTCTCAAGTAAAAAGACCACCTGAAATATTTCCAAACCTATTGTAAAATGTATGCTCTACTTCTAAATTAACACAGAGTAATTCTGAACTTGAATATAAACCAGATATTTAAATAAAGTATCCTTGTGGAGAGTCTAGAATATTAATATAGAGTAAAAATATTACCCAGGAAGATAAAGCTGTTACCTTAATGATAATACATACCAAGACACTCCTCTCTTTGTACAGTCAAATGAAGTTACTTTCACATTAAATAAAATACCTTTAGTAAAACAAACTAACTAAACCTTTTAGATGAGTATCTACTCTGCTCAATGTGCTTGAATTATTATCACCAGCCATAAAATGTCTTATACAGTTTTGAAATCAAGCATATTTATCTAAGCTTCACCAACTCAAAAAAATAAAGATACTTTAAAAAATACCAATGATCACTACTAAATTTATGGAACATTAATGACAAATTCCCTAGTGACAAAAAGATGAATGGATTTTTAAAACCACTTTAAAACTTAAATTAACTGAGAAAGTACCAGGTAGATTTTAATATGCTTAGATTACATAAAGTCAAGCCAATAGTAAAATTGCTTACCATCTTGTTTAACCACGAGAAGATTCTGTAGGATATTACTCCAGACAAACATCCTAACAAATATTCTGAATTTTTTCCAAAGTAATAAAATAAACTGAAATTAATGACATGAAAACACATTTAAACAGTGTAAGATTTATAACAATTGGTTGCTTTTACACATGTGCAGAGAATTTAAGTGGACAAGACTTCATGACAGGAAAAAACCCGAATGTGTAACATTCAATAACACTAATAAAAATGTTTATGAGCTGTGAAAAGAAAATATTCTGAATTACAAAAGAAAAATATATTGCTCTTTTCTTCAAAAATAAGTGTCATATGGTGTAAGATAAAACTGCTTCCAACATGTATAAACACACATGTAAAAAGATCGGTTATACAATTCAAAAGCTAGGCACAGCCCAGTACTCCATCCCACAGTCCTGGGCAGCAAGTTTCTTAAGTTCCTTCCAACACAGAAAAGTTGGACCAATCTGTTTCATTTGCTTATCTTCACTTCAAAAACATAATATATACACCCTTACCTAAAAAGTAACCTTTGTTAAATTAATCTGGTTACATTATGTCTCCTAAGTTTCTCCTGCTTCTCTCACAAGTCATGTGCGTTCCTCAATTTTCTTTGCTCCCTCAAGCTTGCTTACTGCTATATAAATAATTCTGAGAAAATTACTGCTGAAAGTATCCTCTTCAGTTACTAGGAATAACAACAACAAACAGGTCACATGTGTTCTGAGGTTAATGAAAAGTTCTCTCAACTCTCAGGTCCAGCTACGATACAGCTGCAATCTTCAAACTCCCAACATAGAAAAAAGGCAGCTATATTTACCGATTCTTAGCTATTAGGAACTTAAAGGAAGCAGCAAGATTCTAGCAGGGACAAACATTATCACTCATATTCCAGACAAAATTCACTAAACTTCATCATTTACACAAAAATCACATTCAGTTTTTGGTAGGGTAACAGGCTGCAGACAGTCACTGCAGAAAAAGATGTTCCAGAATTTTTAAAGTTGACACCACGGAGTTTTTAGGAAGGTTCAACTGCCACTACAGAGACAATCATTCTCAGAACCAACCCCTCACAGGAACTCTCTTTTTGTGAGAGAGACTTCTTTCATCAGTTACGAAAAACAGGCAGTTTTGTGTCATGTTCCTCATCTGAGGACCATAGTGAGCCCATATTACCACCTCCCACCTTTAAATTGATAGAAGTCTTTCACTTCTTCCAGAAATTATTTGCTTGCTTACTACCTTTCTCTTGCACATGCTTTCCATAAGCTTATCTTCTTAGAAGCTCACTAAAGTACTCTTACTCAGCTGGTTTAAACCAAATGTAAGAAGGAATAAAGGTGTATACAGTCAGGGTGCTCGAAGTTTTTCAGCCCCTCCAAAAAAAGCACAAATTCTCTCAACAAAGTTACACTTTAAGTAGCAGTTTACTGAGCTCCTATCAAGTCTAACTTTTCTTTAAAAACTGTAGAGTTGACATCTTTACTATTTACTCGTGTAACTTTCCTAAAAACTTCATTCTTCTACACCTCTTCAATTCTACCTAGATAAACTTAATCCTCCTGTACCTAGGGTTCATCTCCTGCTTTTATGATCATCTGTGAAGATCATCTGAAATGGGCACGACTGAGAAAAGGAAAAGTCCTGTTCTTAAACAAAAATTTTCATTCTAGAATCTCTGTATCAGGCAATCTACCTCTCCTTTCAAAAACTGCTTAATACTCAGAGTTTGATTTTGTTTCTGGCTATTGCTTGTATTTTTAGTAGTCATAAAGGAAAGAGGATGTTCTTTCAGGAAATGCTCAGATTTCATGTCAAGAATCTGTACAGTTTGAGTGGAACAGCACTTTTAAGCTTTTATGTAATTGATATTTTTCACTTGGAAACTACCATTGCAAAGAAACTGTCCCAAGTGAAATTCAGTGCAAGATCTCTTCCCCCTCCAATTCCAAGAGATCCAAAACACTTTCAAAGAGTCTTCCTGACATGAAGGTTCAGCAACACAAGTTCAGCGGGAAAGGTTTTCCATTGTTCTGTTTCAGTAAGAATTTTTAAATAATACCTAATTGAACTTCTACATACTTTTGCACGTTAGTATCTGACAAGACATTTGATGTTTTGCATACCTTATGCTACGCTGAAGATTCTTCTTAGAAGTTGAATAGTCTACGTACATCTTGATCTTAAAAAGCCATGGGGATACCCTGCCTATTGCAGCGGTGCCCACTCCTGCAACTCCAAAATATCAGAACTGTCTAAAGAGATTTTAAGCATATACAGCCACTATAGTTAGGGACACGCCTGTATAAACACTGTATTACCCTGATTTTCAGTAACCTTTGTAATACACTATTAAATGATATCTAAAAGACAGAGGCTGAAAGTTACATAACTAAAGGACAGGCCTGGAAAGGCAGAATTTTCTTCTGATATATTCCGTTGCAAATATACGCTCCAGTTTTAAAGCAATTTAGTGATGGTGGAAAGGCTGTCACACATTGAAGTGACATTGTTTTTCTCCTGCTTTAAAACAAAACAGTGAATTCATGCTCATGCTTCCTGCTTACTGAAATGAAAACAGTGCTGTACTACTGAAGACTCAATGTCACTTTTTTTTTTTAAAATAAAATGAATCACTTCCAAGTGAATGGGTAATAGAAGTTAGCAAAATCAAAGTCTCTTCACACCGAGTAATTTCCCATGTCAAGACATTCACCTATTCCTGAACTTTTATATTACAAGTGTTTGGTGTCTGTGTAAGACGCTGTTGTCACTCAACAATTCCTGCTTTTTTAAGTAAACACTAATATAGAAAAGGATCCATCAAATACTTGGTATGTGTAACAACAAATATTCTTCAATTTCTGTATTAAGATACCTTAAAACGCATAAATATTGAAACCTGAAAATCAGTATACCATAACGAAAAGGTATTAGGGCAAAATATCAGGTCAGATGGGACAACCTGAGAGAAGAGAAGCTACTGCAGCTCCATGCCCTTGGGTCCTACCAGTAGCCAGGTGAAAAATGTATTCCTGGTAGGCAAACGCACACAAACGCATCACATAGGCGTATATACAGAACTGGCCACACAGATAACAACGACACACACAGAGCGTTCACACAAACACAGGCAGCACCAACAGAATATATATACAGGCACGTGTATATATACAGAATATTTACATAAACAGAATATATACACGTACGTGGGCATGTGATATGGATCGATCCAGCAGCAGAGTTCAGACACAGTCTCCCCAGTTGCTGGCATCTGGATGTAAAAGCCCCCATGGATGCACACATGTGCACACACACGGCTGGCCAGGACTCCCCTGGTCCTCCAACAGCCAAGTGCACTGTGGTCTCGCCCTTAGAGAGCCACACACATACCATACACACACAGGTCTCACCCCTAGAGACCCCCAGACCCCAACAGTCTCTTTGGCAGCTAGCCAGGACTTCCTTGATCCTTCCAACAGGCAGCTGCTCCCATGGTCCTGCTCTTAGAGACACACGCAACACCCTCACCACTTCACCTACTCACTAGCTAGTTGGGGTTGACCTCTGCCAGCACTCGCAGGCTTGCACACCCCATACTCACTCCAGGCACTGGCACCACAGACACATGGGCTTGTGGACACTGGTCTCAACCCAGCAGCCAGCACTTAGTTTCACTCACCCCAGTCCCTCCAGTCACTGGCACCACAGACCCAGTAACCTGCAATTCCACACCTGTTGTTCGCACTTCAGTCCATTTAGTCCAGTGTCTCCATTTGCTGGCCCCACAGGCAGACAGGCCATCTGACTCATTGTCCAACTCGGCCCCACACACACCCATGCACATAGAATAGGGAGCCCCTCACCCAGGAAATGAGTTAGAAAGGAATTTAATAAAGTAATACAGACTGGACGGATGAGGTGCAAGGCACGATCAGACAAACATAGTGACCAGCAAGTTACTTACAAGCCTTTTTTATCTCTTAAATATCCCTATCTACCCATACACATTCTTCTTCAAGTCACTGAAATCACTACCTTTTCTCTATCTTCGGTTCATCTCCAAAGGATGCCATAATAAATCCAACACAATCCCAAAATGGTCTTCCCCTGCAGCCCAAAGTGTGGCCCATACCCCAAGGCAGAACCCCTCTCAGTGTACAAGGTGCTCCAGCCTTGACTCATCCTGATGGGTCTCACAGCTGGGTAATGGGGCTGAGGCTTCCTGGGAAAGCATCTGTTCCTCCAAATCCTTACTCTGTGTTCCTGGCCTGCCTTTGTGCCTCTGTGCTCCTCTGGGGTTGCAGAGATGGGCCTCTGATGAGCTGATGGCTCCTGTGATGGACCTGTAGTAGCCTGGGCAGGTATTATTTGGGCTTCCCCCTCCTGCACTGCCTCTCTGGGCTCCTCTGTGGGGCTGCAGCTGAGCTTTAATCACATCACCTAAAAAAGGGAGGCACAGCTACGCTAAGAGGAGATGTTAATTAAAATGTTCTTTCAACATATCAACTAACTTGTAACACAGATTTCCACATAGCATCAGACCAAAAATTCATCCCACCAAAATTACAATTAGAAGTATGTCTGTCTTTTTGAAACAACAGCTATGCTCTACATATTACTTTTAAAAAAGATGATTATGATACAGTTTAATTTTGCATGATGGTTTCATTAACCAATGAAAAGCTAATATAAATTAGCTTTTTGCCTATGTCCAATTTACTAAAAAAATTTTTAAAAACTAAGTCTCTGTTCCAGCTAACAGAGTATTTTGGGAATCATTAAATAATGTTAATTTATCTTACCCTGTCAACTTAACTTTCAAAACGAGGTCAGCCTTATCTAAAGTCTTCTGAACTGGAAAAACCTGATTTTATTACCTATTTATGAATTCATGTGACACAATGACAGTCACCCCCAACAGTACTAGTTATTAAAACAGAATTTGGATAATAGCCAAATGTAAGCCACTTTAGTGCAGCTCTAAAAGCATTAGATCCCGTCATCTTTCAAAATGCAATATATAATCAGAATTACTCCAGGCATTCTGCTCCTCAAAGCAGCAACAGATACTAATTTCCTGTTTCAGCAGAATAGGAAGTGATTATTCTTTTTGTAGGCCTGACATGATACTTTGAACTTAGCATCTTTTACAGGCATCCTCTTGTTATTTTAAATACAGTGCCGGAAGAAAAGAATTTGGATTGTTGAAAATACACTGTCTCTACAGCAGCATTTTAGTTTGGATCATGAATCCAAAAGATCAAGTCTTCTTACTGTCACCACTTACTACAATACAATGCACAGCAGAGAGCACATCAACTTTTAGAGGCCACTAAACTTGAAAATACACTTCTACAAGGTCAGTCAGCGTAGGAGATCAGAACAAGTGAAAAATAAAAAACCTTTAAATTCGTAACAATAAGGTGACTGTGGCCCCAGCACCTACTACTTTACTTACAAGATCCACTCTTACAAATGGTGCTAATTGCTAATGTATATATAGCCAAATCTCTAACTGATACAGTTCTATCCAATTAAAAATCAGTAATTGTATAACTGACTCAACTTTCACTGGCAATTTCATCGATTACACATGCCTCAGGGTTTAATGCTTAAAAAAAAAAAAACCACACAAAAAACCTCAGTAAAAACTACCCCTGTTTGACCTGAAATTAAATGGATGACAAAATTGCTTCAGCTTCAAAGCAGTCTTTCTGTAAGATTCACAGACTTAAACCTTGAATAAGGGATTAACACATCTTGCTTCAAGTAACATAGTGACACTAATTCACTGGCATTGAAGAGGAAGAGTTAGTGGCTGGAGACTGATTTTTAAGGAATGCAATTACGATACAAAAACAGTCCAGAGAAGGCATAATTTTTTTTCATTAGTGTTAATATGCATTAAAAACACTCAACTGTATTAAATCCACCTAAAATGCTGTCATTTAGTATCCCTGACCACAGAGAGGAACAGAAGCAATCAAATATCTAAAATACAAAGACATTTCCTTTGCCTAAGAAAGGCAAAACAAGATGGTAAGATCAAAAAGGAATCAGAAAACAGGTAACAAGACAGTCATAAATATCCTGGCACACATGTTTAAGATTGGTAACTCCTCTCAGACTCTAAGCAATCTTGGAAACAATAATACACATAACATTAAAACAGAAGTACCTACAGAAATCATAAAATCATAAGTGAAGAGAAAAATATATTTTTCTTGCCAAACTGTAGCCAGACATACTTAGAAAAACAGTTGCACAAGAAGGCAAACAAAATAAAAAAAAGATTAGGTTAGAATTTTGAGGTGCTCATACTCTGCTTATATTTACTTTTTCTGTAAAAACAGAGAACAGAGATTTTTAATCAGTAGTCAGCTACATACTTTACAGAACATTACTTTATAACATACATAACTATATAAAACAGCTAATGCTATGTTATTACATAAACACGTAAAAGTGTGACCATAGAGAAATTACTGTAAAAATAACATACTTCCATAAGTATGTACTCCAAGTAGCAACTAAGTTCAGAATGAAATATATACATCACTTCTTTGAAGAAACTCTGCATGATCACAAACTTTGTTCTTAAAACTGACCCTAAAATGCTCCCATGACTACACTAGAAAGACCTCTAATTTTCAAATTATGGACATAAAAACAAGCGTTCTTTTTCTCCCAGCTACAAGCAAACAAAAATCCAAGTTTTAAAGTCCATACGGCTGAAGTGGGTATATGTGCGTACATAATTCTCTCACATGTCTATGAATATGTGCTTGCACACCCCTGCAAATGAGAGAATACAATGCACAATGACCGAGACAGTTCTTGATTCAAGTACATCCTTGTTTGAGAAACTGCTTTATACAAAACTCTAGTAAGCAGTAATTTCAATAGCCAGCATAATTTGAAATATTTTGCCTGCATATAATTATGAAACTGAAAACAAATGTGTTTTTATGTGACTAGTTACCCCAGGGAATCGTCTTGTTAAGGAAATACATTCTCATGGCTAAATTGTGGCTTTATCTGGCAAAAAATAAACCCTACCTCCCCTACAAAGGCTTAGAGAGGCCTACACTTGAGTAAGATATATATACACACACAGATCAAACAAGGATAAAAAGTAACAGTAATCTATAAACTAAATTTTCCTCAAAGTTTTACAAGCAAATATGAAGCACATACATTGGTCAGATAGTTACACCTAAGCAGGGAATACCGATCTGGTAACCTTCAGAAATTTTGACTCAACTAGCCCTTGCAAAGTAAGCTTTCACTTCATAAAAAAACCGAAGCACAAACAGGCCAATTAATTTATTCTGCAGTGAAAATTAGCATTCTGGAAAATACTATTACACAACAACTCTTGCCATTTGCTAAAAGTACATGATACTGTAAATCACTGGTCAGAGAAACACTGGAGCTACGGTATCCTACATAAGCCTGCTTGTATTTATTTTCTTAACTTGAATTAGTTCATCTTTGATTTTCATATTTATCTCGTTCACTTGAAGCAAGATACCAGGTAGGCAATTACACATTGTTTGGTTCTCTCCAGACAAAAAAAGGTATGTATAAGTAACAAAAGATTTTCCCATACAGTCATAAATTAATAGATTCAGTTATGAGGAAGAAGGTATTAAATTGTGCAATCCGATGTCCTGTTAGAAGCTGAAAGTTACTGTTTGGTAGTAAAAACTCTTTTTTCAATTTTAACTGCCAAGTAACATAGGCCATTTAGAACAAAATTGACAAAAGCAAGGTAACCATACCTTCGTTCTCATTAAATTTCCTTTATTAGATAACCATGCTCCGAATTACAGATCCACTTTCTTGCCCAACTTAACACAAAGTACTCCCCTTTCCAAGGGGTTACACCTCAGAATTTGTTTTTCTGCAAAAAGAGAAGGTGGGCTCAATCTTCTTTTCCCTTCATTTTTCCTCAGAGGGAGGTCATTAGGTATTTGCACCAAGACTCAACTCTTCTGTGAATTAACTAGTTTCATTACTGTAAAATGAAGGTTAAAGCAAAAGAGAGGAGGAGCAAATTTCCAACAGGTGTCTTTAGATTTAGCCTTGCCATCTTACTCCCCTTTCACATACAGTACCAATGTACTCATTGTGCCGTTCCAAGTTAACTATTAAAACACTGTGCAAACCAACAGATTCATGCAGTGTAACTTACAAATTTTGCTTCAAATTATTAAACTGCAGTAAAAATGGCTAAGGCTGTATTTGTAGGTCAGTGTTTACACAGTAGTTTTACGAAAGACCAAGAGCCAAAGCTTCTTTAAAAAACAAAACAAAAACAAATAAAAAAGCTGCCTAAAAAACTACCTACCACCACAGTAGAAATCCAGTGGAAAGTCCCTAAAAACATCTCAGATTATGCAGTCAAATGATATTATTCAAACACTGACTTCCTCCAGATAATTTACTGCCAGGTATACTGACTGACAAACATTTTAAATGAAAATTAAGGAACATAGAGCAAACACCCAAGGAAAATACTTACATGCTACTGAACTGTATAAATGAAGTATAGTAGGATATAAACTAAATTACTGTCCTCACTGTACTTCCTCTTTATTTAAAACTTACAGCTTACTATATTTATGAGGACGATATAGGAGACAGTTAAAGGACATTTGATCACACCCATGTTCAAAACCATTCAATGCAGCTAAGACAGTGAATGCATAACTCTGCTACTGTTTTGCCAGGAGCCCAATATACCACAATTATTCCTTATTTCCAATCCTTTAGCCATAAAGGCTGACAGAAAGCACAAGCATTCTGGGGGCTTGTATTTAGACTCTGTCACATCCCAACATACCTGCTGCCTGTTCCCTTCCTCATCAAACTCTATGGTTATAACATGAAGGCTTTCACTAGTTCAAATCTACCATTCAGAAAGTTTATAGCCTTTGATGGGTAAATATTATGGGAATAAATTAAAAAATAATAGAAATACTGTTAAATGTTGCATTAATATTTTATGAGGTAGAAAAAAATATTGGTAACCACACACAGAATGGAAAATTCAATTAATGGAAGACCGTTTTGTGAGAATTACATTCTAAGACTTGATTAAATAAGTTACTGCTCTTCAAGTTAATAATATTGCATTAAAAAAAGAAACAAAACCCCACATAATAAAAAGTGATACTGAACAGAACAGCCCTCGGCGTATTTCATTACCTAAACCATTTAACACTAACATATGACTGAATCATAAAAGTAGTCTGGTATCATCTAGCCACAGATGAGCTCTCCTGCAGATTTTAATCTGATTAAATTCAGAAAACAGGTTTATACTGTCTTGCTTCTAACAGCTACAGTTTCTGGTATGTGCTAAAGAAGCTAAAGAGAAGAAACCTAAGGAAAAGAAGTATTTGCCCTCTTTAATATACTCTTCTTCTAACTGGGGGGAGGGGGGAAAAACTTTCACATATTAAAACCATATATAGTGGTTTTAATAGTATATAGTAGTGACACTGCATACAATGAAAACATATAAATATCAGAAGACAATTTTCTAACATTCAGATACTGCAATAGAAGAACAAATTCTTTTAATATTTTAATTAATTACATTTTTGTTGATCTGGCACTACAGTTTCCCCAAGATAATCTGAAAGTAAGAATTAAAACCAAGGCGTAACATGCAAGACCGTACATACTAGCTAGTGAGCAAGAATAACTATCTTTGAACAGCTACAATTGCAAAGTCACATTCTATACAGACATCTGTACTACTGCGCTCACAGTGACACAGACACACTGAAACTCATTTTGAACTAACCAAACTTAGATGGCGACAGCAGGCTAAATACAGAGGCTGTGACAGGAGACTTTGCCAAGAAAATAGGTTGAATAAACCTGTGCTGAGGTTTATTTAGACAAAAGAAGAAAATAAGCTATCTTTCACTGCTATACCTACAGTAAACCCCTCACTAAAAGGAAGTTTTAGGCAGTGTAGCCGTATTACATTTTTATACCAAAGCAAACTTCTGCATGCATTATGAAACATACTTTTGCTCTACAAGTTACCAAGAATTAAGCCCCATAAAGTACTGTTTGGTTTAGAAATTGGGTAAATCCTACAAGTCAGAAGGGATTTTGCCAATAGCTTCAGTTATGCCTGCCTTTCACACTACTTGCATTTGCGTGCACCAAACTGGCAGAAAAAAAATAGACAACTTATTTTGCTTTGCTTGTTCATGCAGCTTTTGTTTTACTCATTAAACTGTCTTTAACCCAACTCACGAGTTTTCACACTTTTATCCTTCCGATTCTCTTCTCCATCCCACTGGGGAGAAGTGAGTGAGCAGCTGTGAGTAGCTGCCTACTAGGGTTAACCCAGAATAAATAAGTAAAATTTACAGCCATACCACTTAAAGGGTTTAGTATTTTTAAACACAGGCATTCCACAGCTGCCGTCAGAACTTAAAGAAAAAAAAAATTACTAATCTCAACTCAAACAAATCTGTGTCTAATGTCCTTAGTAAGCATTTCCATCTTGAATGCTGCAAGTGCCTCGTGAACATCTCTCAAACGGAGAACCACCAATGTACCCAGAATAGGGTTTAAAATGATAAGCAAGACCGCCACATTTTCTTCTAAACTGTTGCAAAGGCGCTTCCAAAATGCTTTAACCTGCATCCTTCCTTCAGTATTCCCTAGACAGACTAACAATAAGAGTCTGCGTTCGGTAATAGAAACAAAGTATGTCAGAATTGATGTCAATACATGACTGGGAGCAAAACTCTACAAGTAGGTTTATGGGTAAGCAAGCAGAAAAACGGTGTCCAAGTAGGAAATTTTGCACAGATGCAAAGCAAGGTTGAAGAGCGAATTTAATCACTTCAGCTTTTCTGTCACCAAGAAAATGTTGGGATTTCACAACCGGAGGAATGCCTCACCCCTGTTCCACACAAACAGTGGTCTGGCAAACCTCAGCTACCCTGCTCAAAACTTTGTCTTGAAGCTACAGCAAGATGGCTTTGGAAGACATAAAATAGAAAACCTATGATTTAAAGAGGAAAAAAGATGCTGAAAAGGAGGCCTCCAGATGACCTACTACACTGCACTTGCAAAACGGTATCTTGGGAGTTCAAGATACTTGGGAAAGCCTCAGCTAAATGAAATATGCTTCAGCTGGCAAGAACAGGTTAAGTGGGTTCATACGTGACCTTGCTTTCCACAGGTGGTTGGGACAGACAACCTTCAAGGGTCTCTTCCAACCCAAGTTATTCTATGATCCCACAAAATTTAGACACAAAGTTAGAATAAGCCTGCAGGCTTTTAGTAAATTAACTGCATATTTTAACTGATACTTGTCTTTTGATTTACAAATACCCTGCTTAAAGAAGCTGGTTTTGTGAAGTCGTAATTAGATCTTAACCAAAAGTTTTGAAAGGGAAAAGTTACCTCGAAAATCAAATGCCAGTCGAACCAAAATTATTACAAGTGAGAGAAAAACACACGTAAGAGGTCCAAAAGAAGTGAACAACCCAGCTTTGCCACCCAAGAAAGGCAACTGAAGGGTTGTGTTTCAGAAAGATCACAAAGTGATCTAAAGTGGAACCTACACTGCAATGATTTAGAATACTGAACAAGGTATAGTTAAAAATCCAAACAACCTTCTGCACTAAGCTATGTTTCTTTGTTAATTCCAAGATGGGTTAAAGTAGCTTTTAATCGAAAGATTTGAGAAGTCCAAAATAAGCCAATTCAGCATATTCTAGTATAAAAATTTAATATAAAATGACCATCAGCATCTTTCACTCATTTTTGAATTTCAGTATGTTCTGAAACTTGCTGTTAAAAACTTGCCTAATTTATGGACAGTTATCAAGACCTCTTTTACAAGTTCTTTAAAACTGTTTAGTAAAAGCTGACATGAGCTCACCATTTCTGTCCCTTTTCCAAGTTCATCACTGCCTGAAACAGAAGCTTAGATAAGACTACCAACGAGACACCCTTATGAAGGGAAAAGGCAAACATAAGACTGTAGGGGAAAAAAAAAAAAGGAGCATACATCTTGCAGTACAAACATACACTACTTAGAAGTTCTTTCAAAATAAAATCAAAGCAGAGTCCAGTAAAGCTGGAGAAAGAAGGAAAGACAAAATGTGGAAGAAGAGAAGGGGGTGCGGGGGGGAAGCAGGAAAGAGTTCTTTTGCCTTCCAGGCAGGGACCCACATGTTAGCATGGTTTCTCTGGGAAACATCCAACGCATTATGGTCTTGCGTGAATCTTTGGAGTACAGTTGCTGAGGTACTGACAGAGCTAAAGTTTGGAACAAAGACATTAAAGCGTGGAAGGAGTAAACGAGTCCCTTCTCCCTCTTCATCTACATTTTCCTTTTCTCCAGTTCACTCAACCTGTCTTTTCATCCATTAAAAAAATACTTATTTAGTTAAAATACCTGAAAAATGTTTAGATGCAGATGTCACGTTCTACTAAATACGGGCATCTGCATTTAACCTAAAGTTTGTGCTGTAATAAGCCCCGCCACCTTTCATCACGAATACGCTTTTCTGACATAGATGCTTGGATCCTTTTCTGTTTGTTCCCAAGCCTTCCTGAACTAATCCCCCAACTCTATTTTTATTGTCTTAGATATGGCCACCTGGACATCAATACCACCAATTCACCTTAAATAGTAAGGCTGCTTAGCATGCAGTTCCTTTTATGTCACTGACACTTCTAAAGCTGGTCTTTATGTACTGGCTGTAGCACCAGTACATAAAAAAATCTGATGTCATCTGCATTCCACCAAGGGTGGAGGCAGACAAACACTTTCTCAAAATGAGTTCCCAAGAAATCCACATTTCATAAAACCAAAACATCCTGTTTCTATAAACAGAATTGTCAAGCAATCCGTTCTAGAATGGATACTCGAGGAGGTATTCTTAATTAAAAAGCTACTTTTCCTGTATTTGATTTAAAACTTTCAACATTACAAATAACCTTCATTTTTATGTTCTTAATTCACATAGCAATACACCAAAGGAGACACAAGTCTAAAATCACCGTAAGGAAAAAAATACTTTAATATCTTTAAAAAACAGCATTAGAAGCTAAAACTTGTACACCACTGAAACAAATCATATTCTGCGAACATATTAAATCCATATATGAACATACTGCCTACTAGAAGAGCCTTTTTGATTTGTTCATACCACAACAACAGTCATTTTGATTTGGTTATGGAGCGTTAATCTGACATCTACTCAGAGAAACCGAATAATATCCTTCGGAAAGTCATGAAGCATATCATATCAAAAAATTTTGAGATTAATGTCTTTAAAACCCAATATCATTCAATATTTTCTAGACTTCCCCCCGTAGAATTCAAAGCCATTGCTGATAAAAATCTGCAACTGACCTGATGTTAAAGGTGCTACAAGTAACAGCAAAGGCCAAGTTATAGATACAGCAGGGCCTGGCGCACTTGGTAGGTTAGACACAATCAAGCTTATATTTAACCCTGTCATGTAAGAACTTAAAAATACAACATTAAAGAATGCAATCAGTGTCTTGGAATGTGGCAGTGTAAGCGTGGAGTGTGGACAATCATGAGCTCCCACCGACGCTAAGGTGGAAATTACTATCATGAAAGTCGGCAGCATTACCATTGATAAGCAAGCTGAACACACAGTACTCCACTGACAGCATTTGCAAAGCACCACACAAATTGCTGTGTCCAGTTGTTAATAATGAAACAAAGGACAATAAAAAGGTTAAAGCACCCTACGTGGCTTCACAAAATTACAAGACTTGGGATCAGCATTTAGCCCCGTCACCCTAGTTAGATGGGCAGTACCTTTCAGGAGAAAGCCAGATAGACAACTGCAGTAGCATCTTAGAGTAACGGGAATCACCCCTCATTAATCAAAGCTCTTAGTTCATTAAAGAGAAAGGTAAAAATTCATTTATAAACAACTGCAGAAGAGTGAATGCCTGATATAGTGGATTAGCTGATCTGGCAGTTAAAGAAAAAGAACAAAGGACCAGAAGTTGAATCTAAAATACAAAATAGCGTGCCTAATTTCTCTTATTTATTTCCAAATGAAATACATAATTAAACATACTATTATCACTGACGTACTTTAAAACTGAGGTAGTACATAGGAGCCATAAATTTCTGATCTAGATACAAAGACTCAGTCAGGGAAATTTATGGCCAGTATTAGGCAGAGTCTCAAACTGTATCAACATAAAAGTCTCTTTTAGTATTAAGGCATATCAATTATTCCATGCTTCAACAAGCACAGTCCACGAGCCCCAGAATAAAAACAACAGCATGAAATAAGGTGAGATACATCTGGTAAAGAACAGCAGAAGTGACTAAATGTTTTTGAAGTATTAGAGAAATTCCTCTTAAAAAAAAAAAAGCAGCTTTATTAATAGAGCAAAAAACCTTAACAGTTTATTGCTTTCTAAAATTTTCTTTTTTTGTAACACTGCTTCCCATGGATTTATTTATACTATTCCACAGGAAAGACATATAGTGGTTATGCTCACATAACCTTAATTTAATAACTTAAACATAATAATTACCAATAAAGTAACATATTTCTCCCTACATCCTGACTTCTTTCACACATCTTGATTGGCCTATCCTCAGATTATACCTATTCCATCAAGGAAGGATTTAGAAAGATACAAAAAAGTAGAACTGTAACATGCATGAAGTAGAGCAGGTGAAACTTTTTTTTTTTAATATAATGCATTTAATACACACTCAATAACATCATGTAAATGCATTCAGACTGAGCACAAAAGATACCTGGGTTTTTTTCCAAGCTGAATCAATTACAAGGAGAATACCTTCTAAAAACAAATATTTTTATTTTTCTGTGACAAGAACTTTGAAAAATAATGATGGTTTTATTAGAGACAAAGAAGGAAAAAATTTTACAGACAGTCTAATTCCTTCAAATACTGTTAACTGAGAAGGTGATTTATTCTCAACCAGTACCATATCAAAAATAATTTTCAAAAATAGCAAACATTCTACAAAACTATTTGACTAGAGGTTGTAAGCAAGAAACATAGACAGCTTAGACTACTTAGCCATAAAAACATGAAACAAAAGATCCTGTTTTAGAGGGACAGCTGTATTTAGGACAACTGGCAAGGTTTCTAATTAGTCCAGGTAAGCAAAATTCAACATTTCTGCAGATTGAGCATAGTTATCCCACAGAAGCTCACCTGGAATGATTCTTTTTCATAAATGGTTTAGAAGAAAAGCATTTGCATTTTAGAAACAGTAATTTTGGAGGTAGATAGGTCTCAAACATTAGCACTGACACAGAATTAATAGTCTTTGCAGAGTCATTCACTAGTCTGGCCTTCAAAAATTTGTGTGATCGCAAAATTGATCAGAACTCATTTTACTTTTTATACTGTTGTATTTTCAGAGTACTGTGTTAACAAAGCCTTACACTGCAAATTTAGAACACAAAAATCCAATACTGGTTTCTCAGATTTTAGAATGACTGTTCTATGGATGTTTATGAGCTACGTCTAGAGTGATACTGACTCTCATGCAGAATTTGTCCATGCTGATTTCACTTAAAAAAAAAAATTTCAATATAATTGTATTTTTATACAAATTCTAGTCAGAAAAGCTTCACTCTCCTGCAACAGCATGCATTATTCCGACTGGTTCCAATAAAACCTTTGGGGAAGAAGCTAACAGATTTGGGAGGGATGTAGAGAGAAGCAATATCCTGCCATTTCATCAGTCTTGTCCTTTTACTGGTGTAGGATTTTGCAGATTTAAATAGTTACTGTCTCATTGTCTCATTATTCTCCTGACTACACCAAACTCCTGGTTATGTAATCCTCCAAACTATTCAGAAATCATTCAGAAGCCTACATTTATTATAGGTACACATTCATATAAAGTAACTGGTGTACTTGTTTCTTGGGGGGTGGGGGGCGGTGTTTGGTTGCATCTTTTTCACTTTTAAAGGTAAATCCTACCACACTGGCTAGAAGCATAAGTGAACTTCGCAGACTCATTCTATTCCCTACACACAGACTCTCAATTGCAACTCTCATGTTTCACTATTCCCATAGCAATACCATGATTTATTTCTTCATTTTAGAGCCTTTCCCTGTAAAGGCTGAACCTTACATTCATTCTTACCCCCCTTTAATGAGTACTTGTAGAAAAAGCCTCTATTTTTTTTCAGGCTACCATTGCTTCATAGATAAACATGGCTTAAATTTTTCTGATAAACTAGATGTTGGAAGGGTCACATGGCCACAGCTCCCACAGCTTAACATTTAAGTGCATAACTAAAATGCTTCAGTGAGACTACCAATTACTGCAGTTATGTTACTACCGCACAGAACTGTTCAAGATTCCAGAAGCCATTTTTAGCCTTGGGCACTAGGCCAAAAATAACCTTTTCAGTTCTCCAGGAAGCCAAATGCACAAAGATATGAAAACTGACAGAGGGAGTACAGCACTTCTTGTCAAAATACTGATTTTTTTTCTTGGTAAAGTTAATACTGTTTCGTATTACCTGATTATTAACTGATTGCAAATCTATAGCAATATTCTTTTAGAGACAATATTTCTGAATCGTACTACCATGCTTCTGTGCCAGATGCTACTATAAAGCGAGCTCTTCATTTCTGCATTGTGCTAATACATTTAAAATCACTCTCAGGACTTAAGACCATAATGCAAGCTTCAAGGTTTATTTCTTTACTACTAACCCAACATCTGCCGTAACAAAGCTTCAGCTGAAATGCCTCAATCTCCATTCGTCCACATATCTTACACTGTCCTGATTGAGATGCAAAATAAAAGACAGAGAACGAAAGCTGGATTCCTTTCACAGTTTTGCCCTTGATCTGTTCCAAGATCTGGATTGAGCCATTCAATATTTCTGTTCCTCAGTTTTTCCAATCTGTGAGACCAGGGATAACTTGCATCATTACAGAACAATGAAATAACTCACTCAGAAGAGCAAGGTTTACAAGGTAATTTTTTAACAGAAATATAGAACAAGGTCTATGCTAAAACCAACTAAAACTAGAAATCAGCTCTTAAAGTCATTATATTAACACTCAATATAATTACATAAAAGGCTTTTACATTAATCAAAACACAAGAAATTCAAAAGACTACTTTGTCCACCCTTCCCGATTGGTTGGCTGAATGCCAGTTACACCCAGCACACTTCAATACAGCAGCAACAGCTGCAATACCATGATACGAAAGAATATACCAAGAGAGTGGCTGCCTTGACTCTAAATTACCTTAAAATTTCAGTAAAATTTGAGCAAAGTGAAGTTAACGGATATCTTATATAAGCTTATCTTTTCACTCAAATCATAATATCCATACTACTCGCATCAAATATTTTCTTTGAAATGTTTGCCATACATCACATTCATTTTTCTTGTTGAATTTAAACAAGCACATGGGAAAAAGAGGGCAGTTCCAAAGATGGGGCAGAAATGGGTCAATTTTTTAAAGAAAAACAATCAATTTCAGACTCAGCAGCTTCCTTCACCCCCACAAAAGACCCCAGAAAAATAATGGATGAAACCACACATTGTCAAACTAACATGACAGTTTTGAAAAATTCAGATTATGAATGGATACATCCATTACAATGCAGCTGTAATTCGGTAAAGCACTCTATTAGTTTCTGCACATTTTGACTAAGAAACTGTCATCCACTCGTAAGGGACTAAAAAAAATAATCAAGAACTACACACAATGATAAAGTATGCTGATGTTGTATACATCTAGGTACTGGTACTGACAGGTCTTAACATAAGACAAAGTATGGAAACATAAAACACTTTGGATGGACCCTGCAAATTCTTGGTCGTACATCTTTCTTCAAAAACACTACTAAGTAGGGGAAAATGCCACCTCTGGTAAAACATGCAAGTGGCAGCCCATGTGTCAGTGAGAAAAAAACCAAGCCACTAACACAAAGCAATCTGAACTGGCTGGTAAATGAAACACAGGCAAAGAGTAGGCATTCAGCCAAACTGAAATTCAAACCTTGCAACAGGGATCGCAGGCAAAACTTACCCAGTAGGGAAACAACATTGTACATAGTGGAAGGCAAAAAGGCAGTTTTCTTGAACTGAGATGAACTCAAAATAAAATTTAAAAATAAACCCTAGCAACGCAACATACAACAAACATGGGAAACCTGGGTTTAAGCTTCTCCCCTTAACCAATCACAGCTGCTGTGTAATAACCAGGGCATCTTCCCCCCACCCCGCTGACTGCTCAGAAGGCTCCTTTCGTCTTTCACCAGAAATCCCATCCCACAAATCTTTATCACTGTATTTTTTAATTATGTAACATATGAATGACACTATGTTCTTCCTCTTTCCCCACCAAATAAACAGAGCGCTTCGTTTTTACTACACTTGTTGTGCCTTAAAAAGACTGAATTAAATAAATTCAGCTAGGCCTCATTATTCTCAAGATACAGTAATAGAATAATGGCAATGGTACGACCTGTCAAGTATTCAATAGTTTTACACCTTATTTCTCCTGTCACTAAATTTATAAACAGTTAAAAGTTCAAACAGTTTTTTAAAATAAGTCATTTTAATAATAACTTTGCTCACCACAATAGCAATTTCACTATCTTTACATTCTGACAGAAGGTTCTTACTATACATGAACTGTTGTATTTGTATTTTTGCTATCTTGCCTTACTTCCTGTAAGCCTCACCCAAGGGTGTATTCTGCTCCACTTCTTTCCTTGGCTTAATCTCGGACCCAATTTTCTTTTCCTACCCCGTTTCTTGCCCATCTTCCAAAACTTCTCCACCAGTTTCAGAGATCACCAACTTATCTTTGCGCGCACATTTTATGAACCTGTTTCTGTTAACCAAACAACAGATCCAACTTGTCATTCATGCTTTTCTCTTCGTATTTAAGTGTGGAGGGGTTTTTATTTCTCATCTGATCTTTTTCATTTTCACTTTTTGTCTGTCAAATGTAGTCCTACAAAGTGATGCCCGTGCAAATAACACAACCAAAGATGCAGACTTTAGATGTTAAAAAAAGCTGACATGTCTGTATATACATGATAAAACAAAGTGAAATTGTCATATGTAGTTACTTTGCTATTTTTGAAACATTATGACTTTATACTATAATCTACAGTATAAAGAAATCAAGGCACATGCCATGGTTAAACATACTTCCAAGGGGTTTTTTTGCTGAATTCACTTTCTTTAATTCAAAAAATTATTTACCTTAAATCCTCTGCCCACATATTAATGCCAACTGTCACAGTTAAGTGTCTCTTTCTACCAGAAAGAAGTATTCATATGGCTGCATTAGTAGAAAACCTAACACCTAACTAGTCTATATAGTTAAATCAAAAAACTAGAAGTTAAATCTGTTACCAATCTTGCATTTTATACCACTGCAGTTTTGGAAGGAAATAATAGTTCTGTTAAAGAAGGTGTTTCACGTCTACCTTGATACTGGCAACATCCACGGCAAAAAAGAAGGATTATCAAGAAAAATGCAGAAACAATCATGGGGAGACACAAAACATTTATAATCTTTTCAACATTTGCAATTTATATATGCAGGCAGTTGGTGTATTTCAATAAACTAATCTATCAAAAAACAGACAAGGTAACAGACAAGTATCCTCCAACATATTTTTCTATTTGTTCAGTACAAATAATTCCTTCCATTCTACAACAAGTATTTCCAAACCAAGAAAAGCCCTGTGCAACTTCACATCCTCCAGACTCAGTACTACAATTACTACAACTCACACCAAGGAACAAAATCATGCAGCTACAGAAAACCAACATAAAAATCTTATCCATTCAGTAGCACAGGTCACTGTTAACATAGTGCTCAGCTATTTTGCTCCTGCTCTGCTTCTCATAAAGATCAATTCAAGAACTCTGTTCTCATATTCAGAACCCCCAGCTACTTCCAGTAACTTCTCTAACCATACCTAGAACAGCTACCTCACATGGGCATCATGAAATTATCAAATAGCTTTTAACTAAAGGAGTCAGAATTCCCACAAGCTTAGCTGAACATGAAACATTTCATGCAGCTTCAAAAGTGAGTGCAAACCTCAGGCTCCAAATTAAATGCAAAACTAATCCTCATTTGGCTCTGCCCAGATCCTCATCTCGCTCACAACTTTTGACTTTTTTTTTTTCTTTAAAAATATTTCTTCTACAGATTGGGATAGAAGGATGAAAGACTGTTATTGTTATTTCTATTTTTAAATAGTTAGGAGGTTTACAGATATTATGGTGTTCTGCACCATACAAGGAAAGAAAGGGATAAAAAGGCAAGCTGGCCAGCAAGACACCCTTAGGGGAAAGAGGCTGGGGAGAAGCTTAGAATTTTAGAACTTAACTCCTCCCACAAGGACACATCTACCCACAAATTTAGCAGAAAGTAATTATTCTGCCAGAAGCTTAACTCCTCAGTACCCTTCCAAGGAACTACTCTGATGTGTGTATTATACCTTGCAAAATATGCTCAGCAGAGAGCAGTCAGAAGTCAGGAGGCATAACACCCATTTCCACTTTCGACAGTGATCTGCATGCTGAACACGGTGATAACATTTCTGGCTCTTTCAGTTTTACACGTGGGAGAACAATAAATGGGTACGCTATTTTCATAATTCCGGTCTCAACAGAACACATTAAGGATTATTCTACGGTTTCAGAAGTACCATTTAAACCATATTGATTTTAATTGTGAATTAGGGATCTAACCGGTGTGGGAATGTTCACAGCTCTGGTAGATGCTTACTAACAGAGCCAGCAAGAACACGGCAGGCAGAACGAAGTCTCTGGCCTGGGGAAGTTACTCATCCTTCCTAGAATGGTCATTCTGACATGCAAAACATCACTCCCTCCCGTCTTGGTTGCATTTGCAACTTTGTAAGCAGCAAAAATGTCACTGGCTTTTCCTTCTGCAGACCAATGCATTAGCTTCTCAAAATTAAATTCAATAGTTAGTCTTTTAAAGTATGGATTTTAAACTATTATTTGTAGCATAAAGCCTGTTAATGTTATGCATATTAGATTCAAATAATTTTCTCTATGTCTATCTAATTCTCTTCTTGTAAAATTCTAACCATTATTAATGTAACTGCTCAAGAAATCCATTTTTCCTCAGTTGTACAGATATCAGAAAAGTATCCCAAGCCATTACACTCAACCAAGAATATACAGCTCACTGCCCTGCTTATTATCGTGTCCCTTTTTTCACTTCCACCACTTCATATATTTTCACTCAGTACTTCATAAACTTTCACTCACTTTTATGACACTTCCACCTTTAAACAGCATCTTCTTTCTATCCATTTTCTTGTTCAAACCTATATTACATCGGCATTTGTCCCCTTCATCTTCCAAGTCACAGTTCTACTGTGCAAATACTCATTCTGCTTCATCATAGCCAATTCCACCCTGTTCTCTTCCCCTCACAAAAGCACTTAGTGTTTTCAAAACTCTACATATAGTAACTGTATTAAGACTCACACTGTCTCCTGTTTTACAGATGTCTAAACCAAGACGTCTTTTGTGCCAAGGACATAAAAGAAACAGACCAAGGGAAGGAAAAAAAGGAGGCTCACAAACCACATAAGGTTATTTGGCTTTACCTCCAACAAGGCCTGTGATCACATGCAAGTGGATCTTCAAAAACAAAGTTGTCCAGCTAGAAGCATTTGAAAAGGAACCTATAACACCGTTACTACCACGACAGCACTTTTGGAGTTCCTGAGTCCGTCTTTTCCAAGGCAGATGGGCCAAGGGCACACAAAGGGACAACGTTTCTACAAGAGCAATCAGTTCTCATCCATTTACACGCACAGCATGGCCAAACATGGCTTTGGCAATTCAAAGTAAAACTGTTTTTTTTAAGCAGCCACCCTAAATTGGAAGTTAACCTTACGGGTAAAGGTTCAATAAACAGCTGAGCTTACTCCTACTGAAGCTGAGGAGTTTCACTCTCCCTCCTATCGTGATTTCTAGGCTGTCATCTCTTCTGCTTCTTAGCCTTTGCATTATATTTGAAGCCTCTCTACAAAGGAAGCTAGCCAAAAAAGAAACAAAAAAGAAAAAAACCCCACACACTGGTGAAGGAGGTGGACACACACACACACAGCACCAGTTCTAGAAAGCCATTAATCTGCTGAAGCCACATTGTGAAACAGTAACCAGGCAATTGAGTACTCCTAATTTGTTTCACCCAACAAAAAGCACTCTGAGCTAATTCACTTTATTTCGTGCTGAGAAGGGCCTAACAGCACCTGCAAAGTCACTGACTGCATTTCAGCTATGGGGGCATAAATCTCCAGACAAAAGGGCTAACTTTCAAAAGCACAACTGACTAGGCTCTGTATAGCAAAAGAACTAATAGACTCTCTTCAATAGGAGTCAATAACCCTGATGTTTATATGGTCCACAAGCAAGGACATACTCAGACTTGGGGAAGAAAAAGGGAAAAAAAGAAAAAAGGACGAAAGGGCTTTAAAGTGTATTCTGCAGTTATACAGTGCTAAGCACGTCTATGCTTCTAAGAAAATTCATTTAGTTTGATAAAGCTCTTTCACAATGCACTGCTTATCAGAAAAAAAAAAAAAAGAAGAAACTAGAATATGTTAATACAGAAACATCCAGAGAAATCACATTATGAAGCTACTGTCTGAAACTGCATTTATACCATTGGATATATAATAATGAATACAAAACGGATTTATCTTCATTTTCTAGCCTTGATATATGGACACGTTATACAGTAATTTTAAAAAACAGTTACATCCCATAAGTTTTGGCTGCAGGGCAATAGTCAATTCATTTGTGAGAATAAACAAATGTAATTCCTCCTCTCTTCCTCTCCTAGCACGCTTCGGATGTTATTTGTGTAAGACACAATAAGTAAGGTTAGAAATCTTCAAATAAACACAGGAAGGCTGTAGGAATGGTCTGAGTATTGAACATAAAGAAGAAACAAACGGTTTGGGGTTTTTTCAGATTTATAAAGATGTCATTTTTATTAATCCAAGTTTGGATAAAATGAACAAAACAAAAGATTCTCAAGAAGCCTCACCCAAAAAACCACAATGTGATCAAAATATGAATTCAAAATGATGAATTAGAACCTATTCAAAGCAGTAATTATGAGAGAGAATTCTTAAAAGGAGAGGGACATATCAAATCTCCTTTCTTCCCTAGCAACCAAATAACCGAATTCTAAAGAAGGGTCCATTTGGTGGTCATTTTTGGCTCATGAAAATGTGCAGTAGCACAAACAAACCAATCTGTATCTGTGACATCCTTCCCAGTACAACCTGCATTTATAATAAGTGGAACCAACTGCACATCTACTGCTATAATTAAAAGAATTCCCAGAAGTGAAGGAAGAATTACGTTAATAAAGGATTTGAAGAATATCAGTGAGAATGAACCATGGCAATCTAATATATACAGTTGTTTATTAAAAAAAAAATTGGGAAGTAAGAAAATTTTTTTATTAGCAAACAGGACTGAAAGGAACATATTTCACCTGAACCAGTACTGGTCTCCAAAACAAGAAATAAAGCTTTCAGAAAGACAAGCAGAAAGAACTTCCAGCTGTTGGGTACAAACAAATGCATTCCTGAACTTAACTGTGATGGAAGACAACTTGTAAATTTCCTCCCCCCCGCCCTTACATGATTGCACAGGAAGCACTTAGATGTCAAAATACAAGCTGAAGTGCCCCAAAAACTAAAATTAAAACTCTACAGGTTCTCAGATAGCTGTTCAGGTGCTACTGTGAGTTTTTGGACCATCTTGAAAACAAATCTGTAGTTATACAGTCCAAACAACTATTTCAAAGACGCTGTCAGGCAGGCTAAGATGTCTTCAGCAAAGCATTGTCTGGAGAACACAGTCTATTTATAAACATTTTAAAAAAAACAGCAGGTAGGAGTTATTTTGTCTAGTGAGCATTCTAAAGCACAAAAAATAAATACTTATCCTTTCCAGAATTTCATACTGTCCAAACTAGCATTCAAATACTTCAATCTGTATTTCTTTTCAAACAATCTAACTCTCCCATGTCTTCATAAATAGAAGCAAGTAATCCTTCCTCATGTGCCTAACGCACACAATAGAAATGGATGAAACAGGTATTCACCAGAAAAGGTTCAGATCCGTCTTCAGAAATATAGCCAAAGCCTACAGAAAGAGGTTGAAGTGATACAGGCAGCCATGGTTACACATTTAAGTAACGGCTTTGGGGCTTTTTCTTCCTCTTTTATAAACCAACATGCTTCCAGCATTCCCAGTGGTTTTGAGGAATATAATTGCATACTATTACTTAAGAACTATGTGATTACTGTGCCACTGTCTTCTGCATAATCCAGCCTGTAATAAAAGTGATAAGAATAGCATTTATTATTTTTGAAATGGTTTTTGCAATGCATCCACACTGATGTGGTTTAAAACATCTGACTACACTCAAGATACTTTACATACAGGTTTTATTTTCTTCTAACAGTACTGCACACCACGCAAACTCCCTTCTGTGTGCAAAGAGCCTGAAAGCTCTTGAGCAAAACTTTCAAAGACTGAGGAAGAAATGTCCTATCATGTCCCTATAAGCAAGATGTACTCAGTGCAAATAAAACTCACAGAAGAAAAAGCATACCAAGAAGCTGCACAAACACAAAGTGATAAGTATAGTTAAGCCTCTACAGTTACTATGGAATGTAACTGCAATAAGAACCAGAAAAGTCAAGCAGTTCAGTCTCAGCTATGAAAGGCAATCAAGCTACATACCTTTCACAAGTGTATCAACTGCTATATAAAATCCAATTTCTAACTTCAGGAAAAAAATACATCCATGAACGGAGAATTTAAAGTTTAACACTTTTGTCTTCCTCAGACCCACCTAAAACAATCAGAACTTTCCTACAAAACAAGCTTGGTAATATTTTATTTGAAAGTATCTGTACACCATCACTTTCTCAATCCAAAAAATACTGTCTGTATCTAATGTTAAAACAGTGTCAAGATGCAGACATGGTTTCAGTTTTCTGGAAATCCCCTGCTCCTCAGAACTCTAAACTCAATCCCCCAGACTAGTCTCCTCTATCCTTATTTTTCAGTGAGACTGGCCCTCTTTTTTGCTAAAGAGTTTTAACGGTGAAAAGCTACCTCTATCCCAAACACCAAAGTTTCTGGGCTTCAGAGACATGTCAGCACATCAAATCCAAAAGTCAGTCACTCATTGTGAGGACATATTCCAAGCAGTACAAGGAAATACTGTTTTTATACCATGCACATTTATGGAGAGGAAGTGAGAGAGAAAATTCCCATCAAGAGTTTGCCCCAAGAGCTTCAGAAATCTGGGCTTAAGCCAAGTGTTTCTTCTGTTTATATATTCTACTTATGTAATGTAACAAGTGAAAAGGAATGTAGATTTTTCAGAAATATATCAACATTTGACTTGAATCACAAGGCAAGCAATTCTCATTAAACAGTTCCAACATGCTGTTACAAACAAAAAGTATAAAGTAACGATACATTAACATATGGTTCTCCTAAAATGGGACAATGAAAAAAGGGCTGCTGTTGTTACAAGATTGAGACATGGGCTGCTCTACACTGCTGTTTACACCAAACAGAGAACAAAAATCCCATTCCACATTTAATTCCATATTGAATGTCTCCTATGTAAACTCCGACAAAAGCACATTAAGGCTTGAAGGCAAAGAGTACTTTTTTCCCTGAGCTCTCTGAATAGAAAACTTACTAGAACAAGTAAGCATGTAATAAGCATGTACTACCTATACATACAATACATAGCTCACGCTTGCACAGAATATACTTATACGATACACAAATACTAACATGTAATCACTGCCAATCAAAAAAAAATTTTTTTAAATACATAATTTTGTTTTCCAACAGTTTGGATCGATATTGGGTCAAACCAAACAAGCTAACTTTCTGGATTTCCAAACTACTTATGTCGTATCACACATCTTCATCATACAACAACTTTAAAAAAGAAGAGAGATAAAACATGTTGCTCGGGGAGACAAGCTGAAAGTCATTCTTCCAACTGTACACAGTTCCACTATCACATCTGTTACGAAGTCAGTTAATGACTAGCAGGGCAATTCATGCTACCAGTCCACGGTAGTTTCATTCATCAAGTTGCCTTCATATTTCTCTTTTATTGATATGATGATATAGGTGTTCATACGGACCGCTGTGAAATCTATTCAGTACCAGCAAACAAGTGACAGAGCTAAATAACAATTACATACGATGTCTACTGCATGTCTGAGACATCACTCTGTTCCTCACAGCTGGGATAGATACAGGTTTGCAGTCAGCACATATGTTTCCACATACAGGAAGGCATAAATACACTCATGTGTAGGAGCAGTTGAGAATTTAGGTTCGTGTTATCACATGTTTGTATGCAGGTATAGCACCTGCTGGTTTGTGGGACAAAAACAAGTCAATACTTGTCTGCTCCTTTGCTGTTACAACACAACTATCTTCAGCAGGCAAATGGGGACATAAAAGCGCATGCAGAAGGCAGTACATGAAAGATCTTAGGAATACACTAATATATTCTTCTAGTGCACGTTTGTACTGTTCTACTTAGTGACACCGTGTAAAGAATGGATTAGGTTCCAACCGCCAGCACAAATAGGGGTGGGAAGATAGATTTGACCTTTTGCAGGGTGTCTGCTCCCTTAGGTGAGAAACAAGTGTGTCTTTTTTCATGTTGGAAGGAGGGTATGAGGGCAAGATAAACACGGACTGGACAGCCCTCCCCTCACCACTCCTGCCTGCAGTGGTGTTAGGCCTGTCCCCTCTGCAGGTTTATATAACGATGGTGTCCCCCACTGTAGAACATACACAGTGCCTGCAGAGACAGGGATTTCTCTTGGCGTTTGCCTTGGAGGACAGCATTGCATACAGAGCTGTAACTACGGCTACATGACTCTAAGGATACAAGGGCGGATGCCAACCACAGTGTTGACCAAGTGGCATTTGTGAAAGGTAGCACGCTCCCCGGGCTAACTGCAGAGCAAAAGGGTTCCTACGGACGTGTCTCCAGCTACGGTGTGCAAACAGGTGACATGTTCAGAGGCACATGAGGGTCTTAATGTGGCTACAGACAGACTCGCATCCCCGGGACGGAAGGGGCAGGTATCCAGCCTGGCACACGTATGCATTCCTCCCGCAACCCATTCAAAGGTGGGCTGGCTGCCACCTCAAACCTCAGCGGCCCCGCAAGGGTGGCATGGAGACGCACATTCCCCAGAGGGAGACGACGACAGGTGCGAGCAAGAATTCCTCCCCCCTCCCGCCCCTCCATATTCCCCCAGTGTGCCACGGGAGAGCCAGCTCTGCCTCAC